>NDGN011425476.1:0-18534 GCA_002564285.1 Tympanoctomys barrerae
CCTGTGACGAGATGTTCTGCTCCTGGACTAGCTGGGAGGATGTATCCTCTACACTCTCTGCAGACAGTGCAGCTGCAGGGTTACACCCCAGGCTGTATGCCAGGTCTGCGCTGTGCATGGAGGGGGCAAGATGATGTAAGGGAGAGAGGAATTTCTACTCTGTGCGTGGGATTGAGGAGGTGCTGCGGAGTGGTGGGGGGCGTCTCAAGGGGGTGGGAGAGGTCTGGCACACACTGCGCCTAGGCTGGGACTTGTCCTGTCGGCGCAGGGTAGCAAGAAGCTCTCTGCACACTCACGGGACCTGGACTGGAAGTGGGTCTGGGGGCTCCTGGAATGCCGCAGAAATTCCTACTCGGCGGGCGGTGTCAGGGAGGAGCGACGGAGTGGTGGCGGCGTCCGAAGGGGATGGGAGAGGGACTGGCCCACGCTATGCCTGGGCTGGGACTGGTCCTGTAGGCGCAGGCTAGCAGAAAGCTCTCCGCACAACCACCGGACCTGGGCTGGAACTGGGTTTGGGGCTCCTGGAACGCAATAGAAATCTTCATGGATAGTTTAAATACTGGAGAAGCCCCATAATTCAATCATTTTTATGACACTTTTGTCATTCATTTCCCTTCTTTATGTTATAATCACCAATAACCCAATATATTATTCCTAGTCTTAAAAACGGTTACCTTTTCTATCCATTAAAAAGATGGGAAATAAAATATTTTATCTGATTCTTACCACATACTGTTTATGTAGGTTTATGTTTGTGTAATCTGATGATATTCCTTCTGCCTACCATTTAACACTTCTGTTTTGCTGCTGGTGACAAATCATCTGTTTTTTTTGGTCAAGAAACTTGTCCTAGTTGTTCAGTGCTACATTCCAAGAAGCTGGAATACTGACTATAATGACTAATGTATAATATATGACAAATATTTGGAGAAGATGATGGGGGAAAATGAGAAAATATATAACATATATAAATATTATATACATTGCCCTTTACATATTGTAGGTGAATGAATTCAGCAAAATAATCCAATATAGTCCAGCAGTCCATAATAGTACTAGGTTATCTGTAGGACTGGCAATGTCAGAAGTTGTTTACTTGAGCGTTTCATAACTCAGTATATTAATATGGCTTTACTTTTTATACCTCATTTTTATAATTTACTGATGCATGGTTAAAACCAAGATAAAGTATGACCTATATAACAAGAAATGTAACTTTTGTATATCCATCTCTGACAAAACTAAACAAATAAGGGGGATATAAATGAAGGACATATATATATATATATATATATGATTATATATATATATCTCATTATATATCTCATATATATATATCTCATTGTAGATATATATCTCATTATATATATATATAGAGAGAGAGAGAGTGAGAGAGAGAGATGGATATACAGCTACTTTTCATTCAGTGGAAGAAAGTTTTGTACTAATAATTTTTGGACAAGATATCATGTCTGCATTATGTACTATGAATAACTACACGAAGACAACAATATGCAATGCATTAATTATTGTAATTGTCCTACTAACCTGATTTGAAACTGTTTCATTCTTATTTTTCAATAAATTAATAAAAATACGATTTTATAGAACACAAAGATTAAAAAATATATATACAAATGTATTATATAAACATACATATGTATGAATACGTGTGACACAGAGGTGGAAAAAGAGAGGGGACAAAGACTAAGAAAGAAACCTCCAATGGCATGGAAATTTAGAACAGACTATATTAAGGCTACTGTTGGTTGGGAAAAGTATGTCTTTGGCTGAGACACCAGAGACATCATGTGGAATATGAAGAAAAAAACAAGCCTTTGACCTGGGAGAACGCAAACTCAGAGCAAGAGCCAAAATTCAGAAGCTGAAGCTGTAGATAATTTAGGACTCAAGAAGAAGGCCTTTATACAGAGTGACAAGCATCACAGGACATCAAATGCCTGCAGGTGGCAATAGATCATGGACTTCATCAAAGTTTTTTGTTTATTTTGCCACGTGGCTTCAATGAGGCACAGCTTGGTCCCTGGAGCTATCGCCTTCATCTCACAGAACTGCTTCCCTCAGTAGTGTTGAATTCACTCTTAGGAATTAATTCATTCTCACATTTTAGAAGACAGTTTACAATCACCACTGATGAATTTACTCTGGGGCATTGCTAGCATTTTTGACCATTTTCTTTCTGAATGACAACATGAGAAAACATTTTAGAATAAGCACATGAAAACATTAACTTACTGCCAGGCACTGGTGTATTTTCTCTTGACTTGAGGCATAACTGAGAGGTTTCATTTTCTCTGTGGCTGTAACAGTAGTTTATTTTTTACTTTTTTTTTCTTTTTTCTGGTAAAGTAAAGACAATAGAAAACTTGTATGTGATAATGTTGCTTGAGGTAGAAAATGTTGTAGATGACTATTCATTGTAAATCTTAGCATAGTTTCTTACATACGGTTACGTAGTCAATAAGTGACTATAATCTACAATACACATTTATTGTACATACTCTGAATCTTAGAGATTCTCTGTAGAGAAATATAGGGAGTGAAGAAATAATTGCTCTTAACAAAACAATTTTGATATCCACAGGCAATATACAGAGAGATCAAGCCTACATATGTACCTTATCCCCATTATTGTCCTTTTTAAACTACTGCACTAAAAGTTGAGTAGTGTAGTGATTTCAAATTTAAAGTATAGGCTTTGCTATGTGACTTTATTTATAAGAATGTTGCCAGAAATGTTTTAGTACATTATGAGCTCTGGAACATTTTCCCATTCTAAAACATCTAAAACACGACAGAGCTTGTTTTGATCCATCTTGTTCTTTGTGGGCAATGGCATTGAGGCTGGAATCCTCAAGAAAAGTTCATGAGGCCATTAAATGACAGTGGCTTTATTAATTACACACTTAACAAGGATGCAGTTTTTGTGACAATGTAACTGCTGAATTACTGTTTTCTGTGATGCTTTAATCAAGAGGCCTTTATGCACCAGAATGCATTTTTTTAATGGGATCTTGTCTTCATAATCTAAATTTTGTTTTTTACTCTTTCCATCTCCCCAACAACTTTTAGGATGTGAAGATATTTTCTTAGTGGTAGTTCAGATAGATAACATAGATCTATCTTCCTAAGACATTTTAAGTAAGCAGAATATTACTGTACTTTTATAGTACATTAACTATAAGAAGAATGTGTGGTACAGATTACTAATCTTTTTCAATCTTGATCGACTAAAACTTTATACATATTGAAGAGCTCCCCATTTTCCATTTCCTCCTCAGTCTATGGAAAGCAACACTCTACTTTCTGTTTCTGAGTTTTACCACTATAGATAAATAATATATTTAAATCATTCAGTGTTTGTCTTTGTGTGACTGGCTTATTTTACTTAGAATGAAATCCTCAAGTTTCTTTTATGTTAGTTCATCTGTCAGGGTTTTTCTTTTCTTTCATGCTGTAGAACATTTCCGTATACATCACATTTTCTTTATTCATTCACCTGTCAGTATATTTGACTTCTTTCACAACTTGGGTATTTTACATGGATAATGTAAGGAACTCGAAAGTGCAAATCTTCAAGATCTGAATTTCAAGTCTTTTAGATAAGTACTCAAAAGTGAAATTTCTAGGTCATATAGTAGTTAAAGTTTTAATTTGTGAGAGACCTTCACACTCCTTTCCCAACTAGTCCTAGTATTTACATTGCCTGTAACAGTTCACAAATGTCTTAATTTCTCTTTATCTTTGTAAATTCTTGTTAGTGTATTTTGATAATAGCTATCCTAATACAAATGAAGTGATATTGCATTGAAGGTTTGATTTGTATTTTCCTGATGGTGAGTGATATTGGACATTTTTAAAAATCTTTTGTCCATTGGCATACTTTGAGGGCAATATATATTCAAGTCCTTTAACTATTTTTAATTGGGTTGAATTTCTTGCTAAGTTATAGGAAGTGAATGCACCTGCTCAGTGCCACCCAAAGAAAAGGTGTGGGGAGGGTGAAAAAAATAATAATATGAAAAGCATGAATGGGCTGAGGAGATAGTTCAGTGGTCTAAATACCTGCCTGGTAAGCACAAGGTTCCAAGTTCAATCCCTGGAACCACAGGCCATGCAACCCCAGAACCCCAGGCATGTCATGCCAACCCCAAAACTAGGTGTGGTGGCACATGCCTGTAATCTCAGTACTGGGAAGGCAGGGACAGAGGGATCACTGTGATTCTGAGCAGTGTAGCAAGACCCTGGACCCTATACAAAATAGATAAATAAGTGAATAAATGATTAAAAATAAAGCATGAATCAAATATTAGTAAAAGTGTACAGTAGGCTTCAACTTGTTTGGTTCAGTCAATCATTTATAAGCTACAGTTGAGAAACTGTTCTTAAAATGTACCATAAATCATGACCAGCACATGTCAATTTCATTGGAGTTGAGATGCTACTATATGGCTACAGATTGTTTCTATGGTTACCATCCTGAAAACAAATTTTAGAGTTCTTAAGAGAAATCACTGAACTGTTTGAGAGACCTCATTCTAAAGCATTCCTGTTTTTAAAAAAAAATCGAATCAAGATTCAACATCAAAGTGATGTTTATTGTATTGTATTGTTTTGTTTTGTTTTTACCTAGATAAAATTGTCTTGGGTACTTTGTACCCCAGAAAACTACAATGTAGTTTAAGAAAGTTTGAGAAATGGGTAAACATTTTCATCCTCCATTATGATAATGCTCCACATTACACACTGCTTCCAGTAGAGAAATTCCTGTTAAATAAAAAATATTATGCTGTGTCCTCATTTATCTTTTTCACTGCATCTGGCATTGTGTGACTTCTGGCTCTTGTGCAAAGTAAATGTGTCCATGAGGGGTAAATGTTCTGAACAGATTCAGGACACCAAGACAAGCACAACAGTGCAGCTGCAGATGGTGACTAAAGAGCACTGCTTCAGAGAGTGGCAAAAACAGTGGGATAAATGTTTCTGAAGTAAGGGCATTTTAAAGAAGATTAACAGTGTTATGAGGGGGATTAATAGCATTGCTAATAGCATTTTATTATATCTTTTTAAAAATTTGAGTATTCACTGCAGGTTTTGACCGCAGCTCTTCTATTAACTCTTGTCAGATATGTGTTTTGCAAATATCTTCTCCCATTCTATAGACTGCCCTTTTACTGATCATTACTTATTTTGTTGTACCTTTTGAGAACCTTCTCGGGTTGATGTAATCTCACTAGTCCACTTTCTATCTCCTGGACTTGTATTACATCCAACAAATCACTGTTAAGATCAGTGTCATGAAGATTATTCTCTATTTTTAAGAGCTTTACAAATTCTGGTTTTATTATTTAATTCCTTAATCCATTTTGAACCAATTTTTGTGTGTGGAATAAGAGAAGGTTCTATTCTTTAGCATATGGATAACCAGTGTTCTCAATGTCGTTTATTGAAGATACTATCCTTTCTTCACGTGCATTCTTAAAACCTCTGTGAAAGGTTAGTTGACTATACCTATGTGGGTTTATTTCTGGGCTCCCTATTCTGTTATACTATTCTATATATTTACTTTAAGATAATGCCACACTGATGACTATAATTTTGTTGTATGTTTTGAAATCAAGCAATGAGTGCTCCCAGCCTGCTTGTGACTGAACATTTATTCATTCACTGAAGACTTCAGCTGCTTTTTTTCTGTCTCTTGCTCCAGTCCATTTGCTGTCAGCATCCTGATGGTACCTATTGTACATTTGTTCTTCAAATTTTTGAATATCAGTTCTAGAAATTTTCTTCCCTATTATATTACCTATTATTCTTGTGGTCACACCATTGAACTTTTTATGTATAAAAATTTTCCCACAAATTCAGCTTTGCTTTTTCTACCCAGCTCCAATGTCCAACCTTCAAAGTCAGATGGCCAGGTACTCAGGCACAACAATACATAGTCCTCTTCACCTTGGACCACATATTACTAGCCTCAATCTTCTTTCGCTACAGATACATTTAGCTTTACACTGTACTTGCTCAATAGTTGACCCATAACTACAACTTTTGCTTTGAAAATATCTTTGTCTCACTCCCCTTATCCCATGCCTTGATAGTTAAATTTGGTTTCAAAACCCCAAACCTGGGTGAACACAGCCTTATGACTTTTTATGCCTGCACTTATGTGCAAAAACACAATGAAGAAAATAGTCACAAGTGGGACTCACTTTTAATTGCAAATTTCTGGAATCAAACCATCATTTAGGCTCTCAGTACTTCCAGATGACCCAAAGTTCTATCTTCTGTAAGATGTTTTCACTTTTTTTAAGCCAAGCGTTGCAAACATCTTTTCTCATCTTTGTGTGAAATCTTTTATTTTTTAAGTACTATACTTAAAACTTGTTACCTTAGCTCATAGTAGGAAATAATAAAGCATTGTACAAAAATTTGATTTTTCTAATCATATTTGAAATTACTTATATTTTCAGTTGTCTGCTTTAAATATCTGTGCTATCAAAGAAGTGACCATCTACCTAGTTGTGTGCAAGTCTCGCACTTTATTTGTTACATTTACTCTAAACCCTTTTAATTTTGAATGTAATTTGACTAGACATTTTTTTCTTAATTTGTTTTTACATTGTTTTCTGAGACTATGTAAGAATATAACTTATTTTTGTGTGTTGATCTTGTAGCTCCACACTGTTACATTTATTAACTAATTATTATATTTTTAGGTATTGTTTTGTTTTGTGTGTGTGCAGGGTCTCACTACATAGCCAAGACTTGTAGTGATCCTCCTGATTTCTGCCTCCCTAGTGCTGGGATCACAGGCATGCACCACCATGCCCAGACTTTATTAGCTAATTTTTAAAGTGTCCAGTATATTTTTAATAATATGACCATGTTATCTGTGATTTGAGATAGTTTAACTTCTTCTTTTCCAATTGTTGGCATTTTCTTTATATTTTATTTCTCTAATGGCTTACAATGGAACCTTGTAGTAGAATGTTAAGTGGGTTCCTGATCCTTGCCTTATTTCTGATTTTAGAGCAAAAACTTTCAATAGTTCACCATTCAATGGACTGTTAGTTGTGGATATAGCAGATGCCCTTTATCCAGCTAAGAAAATCATTTCTGCTTGTTGAGTAATCATATAATGAGAGTTTTTGGATTTTTTAAAATGCTTTTCCTGTATCAATTGAGAACATCATGTTTTTTTCCTAATACATCTACTAATTAGTATGAGGTATTATATTAACATCTGTCTCCAGATAGAGGCACCTTTTGCTCCATTGATTTTCCACAGCATCTCCTTTGCAAGTAGGAGTGGGTGAGAGGCTCAGCAGTGACTCCAGGGTCACATTCATAGATTCGGGCCCACAACCTGGGTCAGGGGCCATGCTTTTTGTTGTGTGCTTGTAAAATTTTCTAGCTAATTGTAATAATTTTCTTTTCCATTGTTCCATTTTAGGTGGAAGCCGTATCTTGAATCTGATCTGTTCTTAGTCAGCTCTTCAATGGATACCCTAAGAAAGAGAGAAACAATCTCAACTATATCAACTTCAATAAATAGTCATAATTGACCAAAGTTCACTAAAACTTCAAGCAGTGTACAGAGAGAATGAGCTTATCAGAAAAATTTGTATTTCCTTTTCAATCACTAATTTTCATTATCATGTATTATTCTTTACTTCTTAAAAATGTAAAGTTCTTTAATATATAAAATCAGCAAAATAAATCAGGTTAACTAGAGATAAATTCAAAACTATAAGTTGAGCTATGAACTCTTGGTTGAGTAATGTTACAAGCAAACTCTTTAGAGGCACACTCATCGATTATTTATAAAATCTTGAGATTTATTTCTTAAGGTTGCATCCATTGAATGTTTACCAATTAGACATTCTTTCATGAGGTTTTAATGCTGAATTGAAAATGAAGCAATTATCTTACTCTGTGCAGCAAAATTAATTTTTTGGTTAGCCCACTCTCTTCTCAATTTTCCTTCAATTTTGGTCAGAAAATCTACCTCGAATGCATTCTCAGTGTTCAGTGTTCATGGTACATATTATATCTCCAAGAGCACCCTGACTGGTGTACCTATCCTATTCTGAGCATGAATGAAACTAGCAAATAAAGGAAATATTGTTGACAGGAAAAGTTTTTTTTAATGAACAATTAATATTCATTGTAAATGATTAATTAGGAATAGAGATGGTTAACTAGATACAACTCCAGGTTTTTCAGAATGGGCAAATCTTGGGACCTTAAACAAGTACAGCATACTGTTAAAAGATGCCATAGTGACGTGTACCTGTAATCCCAGTGCTTGGGAGGCTGAAAACAGGAGGATCACTATGAGCCTGATCTGTAGAGTGAGACCCTGTAGGCCTTGTACTAAATATATTACACAAAAAGATGTCTAATGTGCCACTTCAAAATATCTGCTTTGTCATATTGAATATTTGAGCTGAAGGTACTTGAGAAATAGCATATAAAAAAAGGAATCACTGATCTCCTGCTTTCTTCTTGGCAGCAGGTTGTAGCATTTCCAATAAATACTATGCTTTGTCTGTAGCAGAAAAAGACTGGTGATTATGCTGAGTAGAATTGATACTTCTATTTCTTTATCTTCCTTGATTTCTGTGGCTAGTTTTTTGAGGACTATGTTGAATAGAGTGGTGATAGTGGCCATTCTTGTGTTGCTTCTGACTATAGAGAAAAAGCTTTCAGATTTTCCCCATTTAATATAATGTTGGCAGTAGATTTGTCATAAATGGCTTTTATCAGATTGAGATATGATCCTTCTCTATTTTCATAAAGGTTTTTTCATGATTGCATGTTAGCTTTTGTTAAAGGCTATTCCTGTATCTATTGAGATGACCATATGATTTTTGTCCATGAAATGTGGTTTTAATAATATACAATCATCTAGTCTCATAATTGCCTTATGTAATTTCATCAGAAAGAAATTTACATAGCAATGCTTGTTACAGTAGCAAGTAAGTTACAAATTATGTATTCAAAAATCTGCTCAAGTCATTTGCCTACATTAGCTAACATATCTACATTTATGATGCAATTTTAATTCTTTTATTTTACAGCAATGATAAAAAATCTGTGAACTGTCTTATTTTAGTTAGAAACTAAGAAAAGTTTTCCTATTTATCAAGTAATACATATAATCGTACTTATTTTAACATTTTGAGGAATAAAAGAAAAGCAAATGAAAGATAAAATCCTTGAACTAGTCAAACAGGTTAGGAGCTAAAAACCTAATGGTATGAAATTGAAGAAAATTTGTCAAAGGAAAGAAAGAAAAATCTTGGTGATCTAAATGAAATGCAAACTTATCAGGTATTGTTTTTTTTTTTCCTTTTTTTTTTCTGCATTTTAGGGAATGGTCTACAGGCTGTTCAGGGTATCACTACTAGATCGGATTTCTAGTGATTCTCCTGTTTACGGCCTCCCAAATGCTGAGGTTAGAGGCGCACACCACCGCGCCCAATCTCAGTTGCCGGCACTGCAGGCCTGGGATGGAACCCCTGGACCCTGCGTCTACTTGCAGGCACTTAAATTCGCCGAGCTATTTGGCCGGCACTTTATCAGATATTCTTGAGTAAAACTATTTATTCACTTTATGAGTCTTCAGAATGAACCAGATACTGATTTTATGGACTTGAAGTTTAATTAGAAGTAGCATCTGCGAAAGGTACATGTTTGGTATTTACTATTCTTACTGGTTTCTTTTAAATTAGCATCGGAATTGTATCAATAATTCTTAATTATGTATGCCAGTAGGGGGAAGCAGTGACATGGGTAGGTAGCCCTTCATTCCGGCTGATTCTTGTTTTAATGGGCATTTCTGCTTGCAGGATTATGGATCAGTCACACTTCTCTGGAGCTTGCAACTTTTCAAGGAATTCAAGGAGTTCAAAATACCTTTGTTCTATTCAGAACGTGGGATGAGTCTTCGTCTATCTGTGTAATAGTGTTCTAGGGCTGCTACAAGAAGTAGCAGGGAACCTTGTCTCTAATGGCAAGAAGGAAATCATTTTTGAAAAATATCTACCCTCTCTAGCTTAATCCTGTTTTACAGATCAAATATTAGAAATGCCAGGTTTGGAGAGCACTTTGCTTATTTTGATTCTAAACATTTCCAAAGTGACATTTATTTTCCTTAAAGCTTATTGTCACATCAATCCATATTTGCCTGCATATGGGCCAGAAAACCTCACTGGCTTTGTCTTTAATATTGTTTCTTGTAATAGTGTTAGTACATAACCCATGTCATGCCTGACTGCTGTGAATTTTCTTACCTATCAGCTTTGTAAAGTAGTAGCTAAAAACATGTATTTTTTAATAAAAGATTTTGTACAAATACTTCCACGTACACATTAACATGAAACATTGCTCTTCCAGAAGCTATTATTCCTGTGTGGCATTCCTGCAAGTGTAAGCCAAATTTCTGTGGCAAGGACTGTTAGTCTTGGGTTTACAGCAGTGGACAGAACCCCACCGGAGCTCTTCCCAAGCCTGTCCCTTGTGGGAAGAGAGGTAATGCACACTCAGTGCTGAGATATATCTGCCTGAGAAATGTCAGAGAAACTAAAGAAACTGCAGGGAATAAATGGCTGGATAGAACAATATATTACAAAATATGATACCTTCAGTGCACACAGTAAATAGGGAATGAAATGTGTGTCTCTGGGCAAGGTCATTTCCTTACCAGGGAATAGAACAGGCAAAATTGCAGGGGAGAGTTGCTTGCTGTAAGGGGAAACAGCACACGATGCGAGGATGAGTTTCTGAGGTCCCAGAAGATAAGCTTGGTGGGGAAAGGGCCAGGTCACAGAGGGTAAGATGTGACATCCAAGGGATTTCTGTTTTATTCTAAGTAGAATGGATCATCACGCAGTACTTAAGACAGGGAGTGACAGGAAGTGGCTGGCACTTTGCTGTGAGTTTAAAACACTCGTCTATGATCACACAGTGAACATATGACTCATCCATGATTCTTTTAACTGTTTAACTCATATAGTAAAAGATAGTAGCTGAATAAATTTTATGGCAAACACATTTGGAGCTAACATCAAGTTTGGAGATTAATCAAATCACTCCTCTGTCCCTGTTCTATCAACTAAAAAAGTGAGGCTTTCTGTGTCTTTTTCCTAAGTGTGAGGAAATTTTATATCTCATCAGAAGGAGTTCAAAATACCTTTGCTCTACTCAGAAAGTGGAATCAGTCTTTGTCTATCTGTGTAATAGTGCTCTAGGGCTGCTATGAGAAGTAGCAGGGAACATTAATCAAAAGAGACTGGGTTGCAGAGATAGCTCAGCAGACTAAGCACCTGCTTAGGCAAGTGCAAGGACCTGTGTTTGATCTCTGGGTGCACTGAGCCAGCCGCCAAGACTGGGCGTGGTGGTGCATGCTCGTAATCCCAGTGCTGGGGATGCTGAAACAGGAAGATCACTACAAGTCTGAGCTGTGTAATGAACCTCTTTACCAAAGGCATAAAATAAAAAGTGAAAGAGATTTATTTTTTAATAGCTCAAGAGTATAAACAACTAAAGTAAAAGCTTGATTGTTTCTTCTTAAATGCCTGGTGTTGGCTTGTGCATGGAAGTAACAATAAGCAGCAGATGGATGGACAACAGTTCACCCTAAATACTAGAGGCCTGGGGCAAGTGTCTGATAAAAAGGACAGAGAGTATGCCAAAAGTCTAGTAATGAAAGCTTAGAGCAGACAGCTAGCAAGTGGATCACCCTCAAGGGTGATTTAGTAGAGACTTTTGCTGTATTTCCAAATAGGAGCCAGACAAAACAGAATAGTAGACCTAAAAAATATGAGTAAAGATAAATTGAAAAGTAATTAAAAATGACTTTTTAATGTTTTGAGATGGAGTAAGTTATGTATTGAAAAGATGTAGAGTAGCATAACTGAAACTGGTTAAAGTGACATTGTTGTTAGTGACAGTGTAACTAGTACTCAGGAACCTGGATGAAAGTTTTGAGTACCAGAAAAGAACTACAGAAAAAAAAATCTGATCTCCTTTTCCAAGTTTATTGTGATAGTGTGCCTAGCTTGCATTGTGAGTATATTTGGGATATAAACCTAATGGCATAAAAGCTTGATATGGGTTTTCTAAGTATTACAGAATGCAGTGGATTTAAAAAGAATCCTAGATATTAAATTTGTATAAAAAGAACAACAAAAATACTGTGGGCTGTAGCTTCCTGCACCTGTTAGCAATTCAGAAAGGGCATTGTGGGGGCAGAGAGAGAAATATCACACTAAAATCAAAGCTCAGTAAAAGTTAGGCAGCCTGAACACTACCAAACCATTTAAACCCACATGCCCCAGGCATTTAAAGCATAACCAATAAATGCCAAAACATTGTTACAGCATCTACTTATACCACACTGAACCATCATTTCTTTTTCTCCTGCTGACAGTGTTCTTTACTTAATGAGTCATTCCAGGCACACTTATTTCGGCTGAACTGAAGAAAATATTCTGCGTCATTATTATAATAGATTATCTTTCCAGACTGTGTACCCTCCTATGCTTGAACAGATTTGACATTGCTGTCACAAAAGCTGTCTGCTGTTATATCTGTAATTTTAATCTAAGCATCACATAGTTGGGATGGTGGGTTGTATATACAAATACTTAACTGTAGACAAGGAAGGAAGAATTAATAAATATGTGTACAATGCCTAGAAAAAGTGATGCCTTGAGATTCTTGAAAAAGATACAACCATCTACCCTAACTAAGACACTTTCATTCCTGGAAGGCAGAAATGTTGTGGTGGTGATATTCCATGCTGGACTTCTGAAGGAAATATAGCAGTAATCCTATCACCAGTTGTTTCTTTGTTGTCATTTTTTTTTATATTATGCTGTAAATCTATTCACTCTGAATTGGAAATGGAAATAATTCTATATATATAGAATCATATTTGTTGTGATATTTTAGATGTATGTCATAGTGATGGAGTTTATCAGTCTTTTCCTAATTATGTGAATCTGGGACGATTTTCTCATCTTGATCTGTAGAATGTTCACCCTCTGTCAAATTTTACAAGAAAATAGTATTTATCTCAAGATTATTACAAAGATGACACTACCTAAATCATTAAAAGTGTTTGACACTATTTTAGAATTATAGAGGTAAGCAGAAGCATTAAAATTATTTTTGTTTCTAATATGTATGCTTGGAGAACACTGAGAAAATACTGCAGTGGGGTGTGGTGATTCCTGACTGTAATCCCAAGACTCTGGGAGATTCAGACTGTAGGACCACAAGTTCAATGCCAGTCTTGACAACTAACATAGTGAAAACTTGTCTCACAAAAAGGGTCTGCCATATAAATCAATGGAAAGTTCTGAGTTCTACTTCAAGTACCATACACACAGGTACACACACACACACACACACACACACACACACACACAACTTGCGATACACAATCAAGAATTTCTGGACATCAAGATGACTCTACAGTTTAGGATTTACTCTTCCAAGTTTTACTCTATTTCATTTGAACCCTGCATTTCAGTGAAGCCTCTCTGAGTTTTCTGTGCATACTGCTACACTTCCTTCACTTTGCATCCCCTCTTGGCTTGTCTATTTTTTCTCTTCCGTTAAAAACTCTCAAGTCACATTTTCCACTCATGTTTCATTTTATAAGATGTAAACGTTATGTCCTTGACATTTCTTGGAACTTCTAGATCTAGCAGGAAAACAAACTTAAAATTTAAAATGCCACTGAGATGTCTACCAAAGAATACTGTGAACTTCACGCAGGCACATTCTTTGCATCTCTTGATACGAACGACACCAAAGAGCACACGCCACAGCACTGATGGTGACATGCTTGTGTTGCTCTTAGTCTTCTGCAATGACTTTGATTCATTCATTTTCTTCATTTTCACTGGTTTCCTTGGCTGAGAAATACAAAATCCTCAGGATTCAAAATCTGCTAATTGGCAATGTAATAAAATATAACACTAATCAATGTCTGAGTATTACAATCATGGTTAACACTGAAAAAGTGAAAACAAATATCTATGCTATTCTATCTTGCTACTAAGAGATACTTCTTATTGGCCAAATAACAAATTTTACATTTCCAAAAGATAAAGCAAGATGCAAAAATGATTGAAAATGTATTCTAAATTTGGAGTATCTATTTGATCTAAGATAGTTCACATTTTTTTCCTCTCACAGGAAAAAATTTCTTGTTGAAATTTTTATGTTGCTTTTCATGCAGTAGACAGATTTGAATGATCATTTCTGTCCATTTAAGGTCTACTTAATAAATAATCAGGGTGCTTACACAATCTGAGAGCAGTAGCCAGTAGCCTTGAGCTCCAGATGTTTCTGGGAAGGCTCAAAGTATCATATTCAGCACACTCACTTACTATAAACTATTGCATTTCTCAGGTAGATACTGGGATTAGAGAAATCAATTCTGAAAGGTCTCCAGAATCTTTTACTGGCAAGAACAATCTTCCAAAATATAAAACACAACAGTACCTTTGTGACAGTAGTAAAATTTTACTTTACCAGTGAGGCTTATCTCAGAGCTTTTAAAGCATCTGGATCTTTAGATATAAGTGTTATCTGATGGGTAGAGACCAGTGGTGCTTCCATGGTCTTATCATCATTGATAAATTTATCAAGACATTAAGAGGATGGAAAAAATTACTATTTACTTTAGAGCAGAAATAAGAAAAAGAAAAGAAAAAATATGAAAGAAGCATTTAAGGAGAAAAAAGTGTTTTGAAGGAAAGTAAGATATATCCTGTAAGCAGAATGGACCACAGCAAGAACAAAAGGGAAGTGGTAACAAAATCATTGGCTACTGTCCTTTTATGTCATCTTTGATAGTTGATTCAGATGGTCACAATTGTTCTGCTACAAGATTGATAATAGGTGTCAGGTTGACTGTATTCTTCTATCAGAAGATTGGTACCAGGTGCAGGGCTGGCTTGATCCTGTGTCAGGCTCTGGTTCTTCTGCTCTATACTTGTGGTTAATAAGTGTCAATTGGTAGCTCATCTCTAATTGTTCCAGCCATGTTGTCAGGCATAGCCTCATATTGCACAGGAATGCCTCCAATTGTTTTTTGGTGTTACTGTAATCAAAGATAAACTATCACCCTTTATCTGATTCTCTGTGTTCCTGGTGTTATGATGCCTTCCTCAAGAGAGATATTCCCAAAAAACATACAGTTGAAACACTTATGGAAGACCTCAATACTTGTACATGCACACTAAGATGATATAAAAGCCTTCCAAGTAAAAATAAAATGGAGAAATAATTTAAAAGAAAGTAAATTTGACATGCTGGAATTCCAGTTTCAATTCTGAGACTTTCTGACTTAAGACTTTTTCTCCATTCGTCCTTTCTATTCTTTTTATTGCTATGTTGTCAAGGCATTATGTACTACTATAAAAATAATTTTGTTGTCAACTTTGACAATATTTTGTTCTTATATCAAATAAATTTCACTAGAATCCAGAATGTAATAAATTTTCAGCTGAGCATGATGACACTCTCCTATAATCCCAGCACTTGGGGGACTGAGGCAAGAGGATTGCTGCAAGTTCAAGGCCAGCTTGGGCTACAAAGTGAGCTCAGGGTCAGCCTGAACTGCATGGTGAGCCACCCAGTCTCAAAAAGATAAAATAAAAAAACTCAGTAAATGTTCACTACAATGCCAGAGCGTCTATCGATACATTTCACTGAAAGTGAAATTAGTTACCAAATTTGTTTCCTTTTGGCTTAATTCCTATAGCTAAGATTTTAAAATGTGCCACTGGGACAGAACATTTTATAGAGCACACTGAGAGGTGGAGGAGAGGAGCCTGCTTGACCTGGCTACACTCTACTTCCTACCTCTCCAACGTGGCCAAGCCTGCTCACTGCCTGTAGAAAATTGTGAAAGAGAGGACTTATTAAGATGTTTTTGGGATCAAACCCAATGCTACCCAAGAAGAACTAAAAAAGCTTATAGGAAACTGGCTTTGAAGTACCATCCTGATAAGGATCCAAAGGAAGATAAAAAGTTTAACAGATTTCTCAAGCTTATGAAATTCTCTCTGATGCCAAGAAAAGGGAATTATATGACAAAAGAGGAAAGCAGGCAATTAAGGAGGGTGGAGCATGTGGCAGTTTTGGCTCCCCCATGGATATCTTTGATATGGTTTTTGGAAGAACAAGAAGTATGCAGAGAGAAAAGAGAGGTAAAAATGTGGTGCATCAGCTCAGTTACCTTAGAAGGTTTATATAATGGTGCCACAAGGAAACTAGCTCTGCAAAAGAATGTGATTTATGATAAATGTGAAGACTGGGGTGGTAAGAAAAGAGCTGTGGAGTGCTGTCCCAACTGCTGAGGTACTGGAATGCAAAAAGGAATTCATTAGATAGGCTCTGGAATGGTTCAGCAAATTCAGTCTATGTGCATGGAGTGCCAGGGCCATGGAGAATGCATCAGCCCTAAACACAGATGTAAGAGCTGCAATGGAAAGTAGTTGAAGAAGATTCTAGAAGTTCGTATTGACAAAGGCATGAAAGATGGCCAGAAGATAGCATTCCATGGAGAAGGAGACCAAGAACCAGGGCTAAAACCAGGAAATATCATTATGTTAGATCAGGAGGACCATGCTATTTTTACTCAATGAGAAGATCTGTTCATATGTATGAATGTACAGCTATTCGAAGCATTGTGTGGTTTCTGGAAGCCAATATTTACTCTTGACAACCAAACAATAGTCATCACCTCTCTTTCAGGTCAAATTGTCAAGCATGGAGACATTAAGTGTGTGCTAAATGAAGGCATGCCAATTTATTCTAGACTGTATGAAAAGGGTTGTCTAATAATCAAATTTAAGGTAAACTTTCCTGACAATGGCTTTCTTTCTCCTCACAAACTCTCATTGCTGGAAAAACTCTTACCTGAGAGGAAGGAAGTAGAAGAGATCAATGAAATGGATCAGGTAGAATTGGTGGACTTTGATCCAAATCAAGAAAGATGGTGCTACTATAATGGAGAAGTCTATGAGGATGAGAAACATCATCCCAGAGGTGGTGTTCTGTGTCAGACCTCTTAATGGGACCATCGAATAATGCTTACTGCTGGCGTGTGGTGTATAATAGTGAGTGCACAGAGGACTAGAATCATATACTCACCACTCACTATTACTTTTGTTTCAATATTCAATTATAGTAGTGTTTTTTTATTTTTTAATATTTATTTATTTGCTTGTTTTGGCAGAACTGGGGATTGAACTCAGGCCCTTGCCAGGGAAGCACTTATTCCACTGAGCTATCTCTCTGGCCCACAATTATAGTAGGGTTTTAAAAGTTAAATAAAGAATAAACACAAATACAAAAGCTCCAACTTTGCCCTGTGTGTATCATAACTTCAGGGAGCAAGATGAAGTTTCATGCCTATAAAATGCACACCCTGGTGTCTGTGAGGCCAGGCCTTGTAATTGATTTCAGTTGTATACATGGACAAACTTAGACTGAATGCTAGGTATATGTGTTGACTTTAGTGTATGACCCTTCATTGTTAAGCTATGGATTGAAACTGCATTTAACTGGCAATCAGTAAGAAGAAACAGTTTGTGGATGTGTTGGTCTGTCTATAGTTATTTGCATTAAGTGGGACTCATTTTGATGCCTCTGGATTCTACTGCCTCAACTATTATTTGAAGGTGGCATAAAATATAATTTAGCTTATGGTAACAGTGATAGAAATGGTACCTTTCTAAAGAAGGGTTTTATCATAACGCTGCTTCTTAAGGGCATGCATTTTGAGGATTGTAGTCTTTTCTGCTGTGTCATTTCTATCTCTATCTCTATCTCTATCTCTATCTCTATCTCTATCTCTATCTCTATCTCTATTTCTATCTCTATCTCTCTATCTCTAACTGTTGGCCACTCCTAGTTACACTGTTTTCCCTTCTCTTTGGACCATGATAAGCACTTGAGTTGTGGCTCCAGAGCTTGGTAACTTTGAAGTTAAAATGGAGAGACTACATGGAAAGGTAATTTGCATGTGTAATATAAGAAGGTGTTCAACAGGTATGTTACAGGTTTACTTTAACCCATTTGACTTAATGTTCCAATGCAACTGTAATTTAATGGTAATAATATAGCAAATTATGATAAATAGCTTTACTTGTATGTTTAAAAAACTCCTATGTTCACATGCTTATTCTGGGTATCACAATTTAAGCAATTGTTAAAATGTATGAATGTCTTCTTAATATACTGATTACAAAGCAAAAAAAAAAAAGAAATAAAATGTGCTGCTATTCTTTTTTTCTTTTAATTTTTTATAGTTTTGTGATGAAGGTACATTTGCCTCAGCAAAACTTGCATGGGTGATATTTTACCTTTTTTTAATTTTTTTATTTTTATTTTAATTTTATTTATTTATTTTTTAATTTAATTTTATTTTTTCACAGTTGATTAATAGGACGGTTTCAATAAGTAATACATTGTACATTGTTA
>NDGN011425500.1:0-10323 GCA_002564285.1 Tympanoctomys barrerae
TTGGCTGGGCTGGACCAGGTGGGTGGTGGGTGGCAGCTCCAGTTGTACTTTAGGGTCAAGCTGGTGAGATCTACTGGGACAGAAAGGACTCCGACCTGGCCCAGAAGATGCCCAGGAACAGGCAGGGGAAGCGTGGGGCTGTGCTGGAGCTGGGGCTGTGACTTCCCCAGCAGGCTGGTCACTCCCTCTGCCCAGAGCCTGAGGGATACAGCCACTGTGTCCCCAGTGGCCTCCACCCCAGAGGCGGAGTGTCCTCTACCTCTACCCAGGCCTGAGCCTCCTAATATCTTCAGCCCGTGGAGGGCCCAGGCCTCATGCTGGGCGTGCACACAGGCTGGGTGGGCCTGTGTCTCCACGGTGCTCAGAGACGTCACAGTAAAGCCAGAGCTGAGGCAGGGCCATTGCTGTCGTGCCTGGGTGGCAGAGGACAAAGGAAGCCCACTGAAGGTACCACTGTGATGCATGTCCTGCAGGACAAGAAGGGGCAGAGGCGGAAGGCAAGTGCAGGCCACAGGACCCATGGGAAAGTCAAGGAGACCTTCCAGGGAGGGCTGACCACACACTCCAGTGGTACCTGGGCCAGCGTGGCCCAGACCCTCCACTGTGGGTGTGTGGTGAGTTCAGTGTCCCCACACCCAACAGTCCTCATACCCACTTGGCCCCTTGCCTTGTTGGGTGAAGTTCCATCAGCATGCAGTTGCCATGCCCACCACTTGCATGTGGCAGCCACTGTCCTACAAAGCCAGACACACTTTATATTTGATCCCTGGCGGGAAATAATGTGGTATCCCAGGCCCAGAAGAGGCAGGCAGGGTGGCCTCTGCCGTGACAAAACTGTCTCACCTGGCGGCAGCCCCCCAGTGCCTCACGGGGCTCCCAGTCAAGTGCACAGCGCCTCTAGCAGCCCATCTCAGGAGCTGGGTGCCAGAAGGCTTGGCCTGGGACCCCCGTCTCCCTGTGCCCAGGGGCCTGCCCTGCACCCGAGGAGCTGGGTGTCCAGCCCCTGCAAACGCCTGCACCACTCAGCACCGCTGGCACGGACAGGGAAGGAGGCCGGCCCTGGCTGCCCTCCACCTCTGCAGTTCTGGCTTCAGCCCTGCCACCATCACGGTTCGTGGCTTTCAAGATGGTGCTAAAATCTCTGTCCTGCTGGCCTCCCTCCAAATGCTCTTCTTTCCACCCAGCCTACTGGACTGCCCTGGGAACAGGCCACAGCCCTTAACCAGTGAGAGAAGCGACCCAAAGGCGAGGGCTGGGACCCACCTCTGGCCAGCGCCCACTCCGATCCTGGGAGGGTTATTTACGGATTAGGTTTACTTCACACTTCTGCTCTGTTAATGGAAAAAATAAGTATTTGCTGCCACCGGTGGCCTGAACGGGGACATAGGCTGCAGAACAGCAAGTGTCAGTGCGTCAGTGCCGGCCTGGAACAGCATCCATCCTGAGCTCCAGGGAGACAGGGACAAATGTTCCCTCCCTGCCACAGCTTCCAAGGCCTGGAGGAGGAGGGCCTTCCCGCCTCAGTGGCTCCCTAGCTGGCCCGCACCTGTTAGCTCTACAAAGAGCACAGGGCACTCTGCACCTGGCGTGTGACACTGCCCGGCCTCAGCCACTGCTGGCCCGCAGGCAGGTGTGCTCTGCTGCTTCTGCGGGCTTCCTGGGCCGGCACATGGCACGCCTGGCTGGGGCTGAAGCCACAGAGATCCCTCTCATGTGCCGGAGGCTGCGCGTCCAAGGTCCAGGTGTCCACAAGGCCATGCACCCTGAAGTGGGGGTCCTTCCTCTGCCATCTGGAGCTCCTTGGGTGTCCTTCCCCTCTTTTCTAGCTCCTAAGGCTTCCGAGGGGGACCTTCCCACCTTGAATCTGCTGGACTAATGACCCAGTCACCTTCCAAGCACACGAGACTTTTAGGACTTTTTGTTTGTTTGTCTTTTTGAGATAGGGTCTCGCTATGCAGCTCAGCTGGCCTTGAACTTACTGTGAAACCCACACTGGTCTTAACTTGAAATGATCCTCCTGCCTCAGCCTCCTGAGTTCTGGGATGACAGGGGTGCGCCACCACGCCCAACAAAGAAACATTTTAATCCATATCATGACATTCCACCTCCAGCCCCCAGTATATCTTCTCTATGCCATTATCCAAGATGCACTTCGTCCCTCTCTTAAGAATCACCAAAGTCCTAAGGGTTCCAAGTCTCTGAGACTCAAGGCCAACCACCCAGCTTTGAGTCCCTGTACAAATCAAAAAGACACAAAGGCACAAGGTAAACATCCCCATCCTAAGAGGGAGGAGCCTGGGGCTAGAGAGGAATAGGAGAGACTGAAACAAGACCAGCGAGGCAAATGTTAACTCCTGTAGCTCCGAGCCCAGCACCCGGGGCAGGCTGTGGGCTGTGAGCTCCGCAGGGCTGCCCTGTGGCGCTGCTGCCGGCAGCCTGCATGTCCTCTCCTGGGCCAGCTCTGCTCATGCCTACCACCTCCTCGGCAGACAGCCCACATGCCAGGCTTCCACTTCCTGGGGTCTCCCCCGGACCTTTGACTTCAGTCTCAGAATCTCAAACATCACCGTCTCAGGGGCTCCCTTCAGGGACTATGACCCTGTCACACATTTTTGCCTGGTCTTGGGCCTTCTTCTGAAATCGGGGTGGAATCTCCCTGACCCCATAACTCTCACAGTCTGCACTCCTGAAAAGCCAGCGCCATGTGGGTGATGCCAAGGTCTGATGCCAAGGTCTGACGCCAAGGTCTGACGCCAGCTTGCACGTGATGCAGCGGCCTCTGGGTGCTCGGGTGGCTAAGCTGGGGAGACACTTCCCTGCGAGGCCCTGAGTGAGCAGCGTACCCTTGAGCTCTCCCTCAAAACAGTGTTTCAAAACGTGTTTACCCTTCTGTACCCCTGAGCTTGCTGTGGGAGAGACCTGGCCAATTCCTGAGATGCCTTCAGACCCACTGCCTCGTGCAATCTCATGATGCTAACCCTGAGAGCTACCACATACTCTTTGGGCCCAACCAAAACCTCCCCACCCTGGCCTTTACTGTCCAAGTTCCTGTCAGCATTCTGGTCCTCTGAGCTGTGACCAGAGTCACCCATCAGGCTCTGTTTCAGCCTCCCAGAGCTCCAACAGCTGGTATCTCCAAATCTATCCAAACTCCCCCCACAAACTAGTTCCAAAGGCTTCTGAACCACTTGATCAGGTCCAGGCCTAGGAGGATCCCACTTCTGGCACCAATGCTCTGGAGCACTGCTTCTATGCCTGATACCCACCCAAAGGAGGGAGGGAGGCTTATTTGACTCACAGCTTCAGAGGGTTTAGGCGAGACCGAGCAGGCTCACGGGCAGAAACAGCCTGAGGCAATGGCCAGGCCACCACTCATCCCGTAGCAGCCGGAAGCAGAGACGAGGGGGGAACCAGGGACAAGAGTACACATGTCCAGGTCGCCATCTGCCTCGGACCAGGCTCCACATTCCAACAGCATGTCCAACTAGGATGCACCAGTGCACGATCCACCGATGGACATGGGACACCCTGTGGTCCAATCGCCTTCTGTGCATGAGAGACTCTAGGGGACACTTGAAGACCAGTAACAGAAGCTGGGCACATGGTCAGGGCTGTGCCTCCCCAGGCACAGGGCCTCGGTGTCTGGGGTCTGAACCTCATAGCAGCAGGGGCACCCAAGCCCAGAGCTGGCACAGACCCCCCCCAGCTGTGTTCTCACCCAGCCCACCCGGTGGCCACCGGAAGTGCCAGCCTCACACCCACATCCCGGCACACTCCAGCCCTCGTATACTTGGGGTCCTGGTGCTGGGGACAGAATTTTCTTCCCCACAGGAATTTCCATACCCTGTGGAAGACACAAATGTCAGTACCCACAGGACCAGGGCTTCAGAAGCTGGGAGTAAGCTGAGCGCAGTGGTGCACATGAACGAGCCCAGCTACCTGGAAGGCTGAGGCAGGAAGAGCTTAAGTCAGAGGCCACTCCCAGCCAACCCTAAAGGCCACAGGCTGGAGCCAAGCCTTCAGCATGTGGGCCTTTAGAGGGGCAGACTTAAGATCCAATTGGGGCTGGCAAGATAGCTGAGCCCGCTAAAGTGCCTGCTTAGGCAAGTGCATGGGCTTGAGCCTCGGTCCCACATGCTGTACCAGCCACACGCCCCCCCAGGCACACTGAGCAGGCCAGCATCTGGGCATAGTGGTGTATGTCTGTAATCCCAGCACTGAGGAGGCTGAAAACAGGAGATCCACCACGAGTTCAAGCTGAATAGTGAGACCCTGCAACAACAACAACAACAAAAACAAAAATCCAATCTGTAACATACAGCAATTTTGAGGTCCCCAAGCTCTGTGCTGATGGCTTGGTCCTACGGATAGGTCAGGAATCACCCACCATCAGGTGGAGACTAGTGTGACAGCTTTTCAGGTCACAGAGAGGGTGCCCTTGAGGGGCGCCAGGACCCCGGGCCCTTCCTGCCTGCCTTTTCTGCCCTCTGACCATGAGATCAGCAACTTCGCACCCCTGCACGCCTCTGCGGTGCCGGCCACCCTGAGCCCAGACCAACATCCATCAGTCATGGGCAGAAGGCTGCTGAAAGCATGAACCGCAGGAAACCTTTTGTGTTGTGAAGCTTGTTCTCCCAGGTGTTTGTTATAATCCCGGAACGCTGACAGACACAGGCAAGAGGCACGTCTTAGTCCATCTCTCGTATCACAACAGAACCCACAGCCCAGGCCGCCAGCATAGGTCATTATCTGGGATTCTCACTGTTTCAGAGGCTGGAACCCAAAGCTTGGCATCTGCCGTGGGCTGCTCGCTGCTTCCAAGATGCAGTCTTGTTTTTTTTCCAGCTCTGAGGAAAAGCCCTCACAGGGCTTTCTCACCAAGTGTTTTTAATTTTTGTTTTGAAACAGGATCTCACTAAGTTGCCCATTCTTCAAACGCTAATGGGGTTCCAGATGGAAGGCACAGTCGAGCAAAGGCCCGGGTGCATCGCAGTAGCCACAAGGGGCCCGCGTGGCTGGAGCAGGAGAAGCGGGGGGGCCCGAAGGGAGCGGGTTGGGGCCCTGCAGGCTGCTCAAGGACCTGGGCTTTGGCCCCAGGCAGGTGGAAGCCCCGAGGGCTGAGGGCAGAGGAGGAAGGACCTGATTCAGTGCCCACAGCGCCCCCTGGCGGCATGAGTGGGAACCGGGGTCCGAGGTGACTGCGCCAACCCGCCCGCCCAGCGGGAGGCACAGGAGACGAGAAGGAGGCTGAAAACGCACGCGCGCGGGCGGTGAGACCACAGCGCCGGGTGCAGGCAGAGCCCCCGCCGAGGGTGGAGTGAGGGACGCGAAGGCCCGGCTGGAGCGGAGGCGTTCACACTGGACGCGCCCAGCTGCGTTGTCTTGTGAAAAGTAACTTTCCGTTGCCCGGTTGGGCTGGGATTCTTGGACCGCCCTGTCCATGAACGCACAAGGGCGGCGTCCACTCCGGGGTCAGTGCAGAACCCTCCAACCTCCAGACGCACGTGCGCACGCGCGGGGCTCGGCGGAACCAGGGGCGCCCCCGCACCTGGGCAAGCTGAGTGCGAGCGCTTGAGCTGCACCCCGCCTGTGAGACTCTCCGGAGAAATTCCTGAAGCTTCCAGGGGAGGGATTGCCTAGAGGAACCCTCAGTAATTTCGCTTCTGATTGCCGCCACCAGGTCACCCCCAAATGATTTGTGCACCTCCCGTTGCAATGAAGGAGGCTGCCTGCTTCCCAGGGCCCTCCCAGAGGCAAGCGCTCACCCAGCTTTGTTCTACGCGGCATGGCGGAAAAATACGGTGTGTGCTTAAAAACTGCTGGCCAGGTATGGCGGCGCACGCCTGTGATCCCAGCGCTTGGAGGCTGAGGCAGGAGGATCGCCATGCGTTCAAGGCCAGCCTGGGCTACAAAGTGAGCTCAAGGCCAGCCTGAACTGCATAGTGAGCCCCCCTCAGCCCTGGGCCAGGGGTCACCCCAGCGCTGCCACTGCCGAATTAGAAAAATTGAGTCCATAGTGACTTTGTGCTGATGGTGGTGCTAGGGGCTGCAGGCGGATGTCAGGGCCAATGAAGCCAGGCCCCCCACACCTGTGTGGCTTTTTTTTTTTTTTTTGGCCTGGTCTCGGGCCTTCTGAAATCTGGGTGGAACCAGGGATTGCACTCAGGACCCTGTGCTTGCCAGGCAATATTCTACTGAGCTATCTGCCCAGCCCACTCTGGTGTGGCTTAAACTTCCATCTACAGAGGTGGCCTGCCCCTGCCCCGATTTTGATTGTTTTTTCTTTTATTTGTTTTTTTTGGCCAGCTCAACCCACCCTAGGGATGGAGCTAACGAGCCATGTGGTGCCAGGGATTGACCCGAGGTCCCTGCACTTTGCCTAAGCTTGCCTAAGCTCAGTTAGACTACTGAGCTATCCCACCAGCCCTGATTGTGTTTTCTGAACAAAATCCCATGGTTTGCTTATTGAGCCTTTATGCTGAACTACATTCCTAGCCCTTTTATTTTCCATTGTGAGACAAGATCTCACCAAGTTGCTGAGTTCTCCAGGCTGAGCTGGAGCTTGTGATCCTCCTGCCTCAGCCTCCCAGAGTGTTCAGATGACAGGTGTGGGCCATGCCTTGGCACCCAACCTTTGGCTATTTGTGTTTGTTTTGTTTTAGGGTCTCGCTGTGCAGCTCAGGCTGGCCTTGAGCTCACTTTGCAGCCCAGGTTGGTCTTGAACTCACAGTGATCCTCCTGCCTCAGCCTCCCGAGGGCTGCAATAGCAGCCATACTGCAGTACACCCAGCTGTCAATCTCTTATCTTTCCAAGTAGGAGCGAAGGCCAGTCCTGTCTACCCTGTCTGCAGGAAGAGTTCGCTGCCCCAGAGCCTTGCAGGACTGGACCCTTCCTCTTCCGGCCCTCTGCCCATGTGCAGATGCAGCTCCTGCTGCTTCCATGCCCCCGCTTAGACCCCCTGGAACCAGCCAGTACTCCAGACTAAGTTAACAATAATTGGTAATCCGATCCCTGGATTTTGTCCCCAGCACCACCACCCCCACACACACATTTATTGTATGACCAGCCACCACCTGTGGTGGCGCACACCTGTAATCCCAGCACTCAAGAGGCTGAGGCAGAAAGATCACTGGGAGTTCATGGCCAGCTTGGGCTATGGAGTGAGACTTCTGAAAAGAAAACAGCACACAAAGAGCTGGGCATGTAGCTCCGTGTGAGCCAGGGACATGACCAAGCCACGCACTCTCAGATCTCCAGAGGCTGAGATAATGAACCTATATGGTTTAGTTTCTTCCAGTACTCAGGACAGGGTCTACAGGATGTACAGGGTCTCACTACATAGATCCTCCTGTTTGCAGCCTCCCAAGTGCTGGGATCACAGGCGCGCGCCACCACGGCCAGGTTTGGTGGCTGTCTCAGCACCCCCCAGGCAGGGCGGCACGGCCCCCACGGCACTTCAGGGATCAAACCCCAGCCGCTGTGCTCTGCCTGAGCAGGCGCTTTATTCCGCTGAGCTATCAGGCCGGCCGTAAACACATACTGTTTTACACTACTGAATTTGGGGCTACTTTGTTATTTAGCGTGAAATAACCAACACAGTGCATGACCATTTCACCCACAAAATGAGGACCACGTGGTGGGAGCTGTTTCGGGGAGCTGCCTACTTCACTTGCTGGGACTGTGGTCATTCTTGCTGTCATAGCATATTCGTGCTTCCGTTTTTTTGTTTTTGTTTTTTGGTGGAACTGGGTGGGGATAGAACTCAGGCCCTTGAGCTTGCCAGGGAAGCGCTTATTCCACTGAGCCATCTCCCCAGGCCCTCATGCCGAGGAAAATTTCCATCTTTTTTCATTGGGGCTGTTATTCATGCTACAGCATGAATGTGTGTTCAGTGGTACCGTTCACTAAATTTGACCAATGCAGTGCCTTGGGGAACCAAAGCGAGACACAAGTGGAACATTCCCTGCGGGATAGTCCCTTGCCAATGCTCCTCACCCACAGCAGGCTGCCCATATGTTTTCTGTCCCTGTAGAGTAACATGGTCCATTCTACTGCTCTGTATGAATGGAATCGAGCATTTTTCCTTTGGCACCAGGTACTTGAGATTTGATTACATCCCGTGTTCCCGCAGTGTAATCATTTTTGTGACTGCATAATATTCCACCCCACTATTCCGCTTCAGCTTACTGATGCGTTCACCTGTGGACTGGCATCAGTGGTCGTGAGTTCACAGCCTTTGGAAGTGGACTGGCCCACAGGGGCACCATGGAGGACCAGCTGTTGGGGGTGGGGCTTATGCAGGAAGTGGGTCACTGGGGATGTGGCCTGGAAGCGGCAGTCCTGGCTCTCCTATTTCCTGGCTGCCATGGGGTGAGCCGCTTGCGTCCAGCCAGGTTCTTCCACCATGTGTCTTCTCTGTTAGAACTTGCTGAATGTGGACTGAAACTTCTGAACTAGGAGCACAAATACATCTCTCTTCCTCTCAATTGTGGACATTATCCCAGCACTCAGGAGGCTGAGGCAGGAGGATCGTTGCGAGTTTGAGACCAGCCTGGACTACAAAGTGAGCTCAAGGCCAGCCTGAACTGCGTAGCGAGACCCTGTCTCAAAATGGTAAATAAATTTTACTTCTGGCCTGAGCTTTTGTGGGAGACTGAGATTAAGGGCAGTACAATAATTAAGCTGAGGGGTCTGGGGAGACAGCTCAGCAGCATAAGCACCTGCCTGGCAAACACAAGGTCCTGAGTTCAATCTCCAGTACCACCAAAAAAAAAAAAATTAAGCTGATGGAGGAAATTTCAAGGCTGCCCAATGTCCAGGCTGTAGCATGGTACTGCTCACCGCTTTTAATGAGATCTACTGTGAGGAGTAGGAGTAAGAAACCAAGCTGAATAACATGGAAACTTTTTCTGGGGACCGGAAAGGTAGCACCTATAAAATGGGGGCCTGTGAAAATTTGGCCCAGGATGGTTTGGTTGCTGAAAACATTAGCACTGAAAAGAAGCCAGATACTTGATCTTAACTGTAAGCCGAGGAGGCGATGGCCAGCGCTGACCCAGAGGGGCCTCTCCTCTCCTCCTGGCCTCTGCCGCTCGGTGTCCTGCCAGCAGGACCTAGCTGCTCTCCTCCGCCCGGACCTCCCAGCTTGGCTTCTGTGTCTAAGCTGCCACCCGGGACTGAGGGTTCTAACTGTGAGCACAAAATGACCCTCTCCTGCTTCAAGTCTGGGCGTTTGGTATTCTGTTCAGCAAGGAGAAATTGATTAAAGTATATGTGCAACATCTGTGGATGTTTTGTGGCGGTTTCTTTAATTTTTTGTTTCACTCCCTGTTATTTATAGAACTGGATTTTGTTTGTTTTCCCCAGTACTGGGGCTCGAGCTCACTACTCAGCCCACTTTATTTATTTTTCAGTCTTGCTGTACTGTGCGGGTTGGGTTTGAACTTGTGCTGCTCCTGCCTCGCCCTGTTGGGGCGCTGCTGCGCCAAGGTCCTTCCCAGGGCGGCAGTTTTCTAAAGACAGCCGTGAGGGGCTACAGAGATAGCTCAGCGGTCTAAGCGCGTGCCTGGCAAGCTCAAGGACTGGGGTTCAATCCCCAGCACCGCATACTGTGTGGGTCCCCAAACCAAGCTGGCCACTGAGACCAGGTGTGGTGGCATATGCCTGTAATCCCAGTGCTGGGGAGGCTGAAACAGGAGGATCGCTAGAGTCTGAGCTGTGTAGCGGGGCCCTGTGCCAAATATATGAAATTAAAGACGGTGATGGCCTCTGGAGCCGCAGAGAGACCTCGCCTAGGAGGGGCCGGTCACCAACTCCAGCAGCCACCTGCGAGAGGGCGGGAGGAACCGGCGCAGGATGTTGCAGGATCTCAGGGGTATTCTGAACAGCGAGAGCAGGAGTCAGAGCCCGTTGTGGCCCTGGAGTCACCAGAGAAGGTCACGGGGATAATGCTGTTGAGGGCAGGATATGGCCCCAGCCCTCTGCCCAGCCACACGCGGTGCACAGGGTGGACACCCAGCCGCCACCATCAGATGACAGAACAGCTGCCCAGTGACAAGTATAATAAAGCGTATTAATGAGGCCATTATTACTCCCTAATTAAAAGCTAATAACTACAAGTTAATTGCCTTTAAAAGATGGAGCCAGGCCAGCATGGGCTTTATCTCTGTTTTCCTTTGCTTGCCTGGATGGGCTGATATTTGGGAGCTAATTAATTGAATCAAATCTTACAGAAAATTAATAACTTCCTCAGGCTGTTGGATTAAAAGGTGTTTGCCCTGGTGCCATGGTTTGAAGGCCCCTGGCGTCCGTGTGGCCTGCAG
>NDGN011425552.1:0-10157 GCA_002564285.1 Tympanoctomys barrerae
AAAAAAAAAAAAAAAAAAAAAGAAAAGAAAAAGACTCCTCTTTAGCATAATCGGGCTGCTGGTACACAGAATATCAGGATCACATTCAAGATTAAAATGTCTGCAGGATAATAAGGTACCTATAATGGCAGACAGCATGCGAACAGTAAAACAGACCTAATGTTTTTCTACTGCCTTGGCTTTTCTTCTTTCTGAGCCTAGTGTACCTATTTAATCTAATTTAGTTTTAGCTTTAGTTATGCTTTCTAAAATTACATGCATGTGACAGTTGGAGTATTTTGCCCCCTGCATGGGCAGTAGAATCCTTTTTACTCCAATGGCAAGTAGAGTGTCTGTACGGTCACTTTCCTGCCTCCTAGGAGAGCAGTAAGCATTGCGGACCCTGCTCCTCAGTGTGTCTCAGGGCTACAGTGTGGATGCCACCCAGGGCCTGTGGTGGGAACAGTGTCTTCAGGAGCCAGCAGCCTTCTGGCCTCTTCAGCGTGAGCCCCAGAAACAATGAAAATGCAGATGACTTTCGAGTTGCAAAACTAATCCTACAAAGTTATGTTTAGCTTTTGAAATACAAATTTTAAAAATATGTGGTTCAATCTATTATTCAAACAAAACTAACCAAAATTCATAGGTTTACATTTTAAGTCTGCTGGGAGAAAGAGGTCATGATGGGACCACTAAGGATGCCGAGGGCTGGAGCTGAAGCCTGGGTTGTGCAATCAGTGGCCCACTCCAGCTGCCATCCCCTCCATCTTTAGCTTGTCCTGGAGGGGACAAGCTAACATTTCTACTCCCCTCTGTTGCCATAAATTAAATAAACTTCAGGCAGGTGCTACACACTGTCATGCTGCCCTCAGAGTCCATGTCACAGATTCCATCATTTAGTCAACTATCATTGAGAACATCCTGTGTGCAGGGCACCCTCTTCTAGTTCAAGAGGTATAATTACACATTAAAATTATTGAGTATTTTAGTAGGTATGTCCTAAGGGGCACAAATGAACCATATTTTTATAGAATTCCACCCTCAGCTTTTATAAGATCATTATACATTTGTCTTATTCTATACATATCATTATATAACTGTATGTGTATATAAAATCATCTTACTATAAGCTTTGAGTAGGTGCTTATGAAATACTTCAGGTGTGAATGAATGAATACACCAGCCTGGTGCAGCTCTCTTGGCTTCTCTCCACAATTGGCTCAGACTCCAGGGTCTCTCTGGAGTCTAGGGAGTTGTCAAGAATATCTGGAATGTGGTAGTACTGCTGAGTTGTTCCTCTCTGCCACATTTCTGAGTCATCCAGGCTCTTGGGGCAGAATGAACTGTGGTAGGTGTTGTAAGAACCACTATGGGGGCTCTGAGAAGCATCTGTAGCCCCGTCCCTAATTGAAGACACACCTCATCCCCTCCCTTGCTCAGTAGTCCAGGTCTGTTTCCCCAAAGAGAGAAGCCTGGAAAGAATTTTCTCCAAATTGCTTTCAACTCCCTTTATTCACTTTTATACCATTCTATTATTGTGTTCAATTAATATATTGATTTTTTACTCTGAGCTGTTAGAGAAAATATCAAATGTAACACTAAGGGCATTAGATCTAAAATGAGTACTTTTTTCTAACTATTTTGATTAACATTTTTAACTAAAAATGTTATTTAGTAAACACCACTAACACTCCTAGATTGAAGTTGATATAGGGGAAATAATATAACTCCCAGTCTGCTAGGTGTCAGATGTGCTGAGGTCATGTTCCCTAGAATCCAAGAATGAATTCTAAGAAACAACAGAGATTAATAGTAGAAAAAGTTTATTGAGAAAGAGAGAGAGAGAGAGAGAGAGAGAGAGCAAGCTCTAGACAGATAGGAGGAGACCCAAAAGTAGGTTGATGAGGATCCTGCTCATAGAGGAAGTTTATTTATTTATTTATTTATTTTAAAAATGTATTTGGTACAAGGTCTCCTTACTCTATAGCTTAGATTCCTAGTGATCCTCCTGTTTTCAGTGTCCCCAGGGCTGGAATTACAGGCACTCACCACCATGCCCAGTTTCAGTGACTGGCTCAGCATGCCCAGGGGTGGGGCTCATACAGCATGTATGAATCAAACCCCAGTCCCTACACTTGTCTAAGCAGGCACTTAGTCCTCTGAGCTATCTTGCTGGCCCTCACAGAGGAAATTTTATAGAACAAAATCATAAGGTGAGTACAATATGCATTAAAACTATGATCAACCAATAAGATTATAAGTATAGCCACTTAGGTAATATTGATTCAATGGGGAAGCAGGTTATGTAGCAAATATATATGGAACAAGGGCCTTTTTAGGGAGAGATGGATCAGACAGTCCTGGTCATCCAGTTGGATGAATAATATCTAGCTAGACTTTACTGGACCAGGTGATACCAATTATAATCTTTAATTATTTATTTATCCTTTGGGGAGGCATGTAGGCCTGGTCCTACATGGTCATTCCCCCTGCTGGTCATTCAGTCTTTATCTTGAGGCCTGGCCTTCAAAACATGTGACTGCAGCCATACTTCTGGTGTGTTCTCATCTTCTGAACTGACTCCCTCTAGAGCCTAACCCTGCCTGACTGCCTATAATACTTCTACCTAATGTAGCTGTCTATAATAAAGTAACACTCAGCCGATGATGTCGGGTAGTGCACCTGGACATCCTCTTCATCGTCCACCTCTTTCTTTCCACTGATTTTCACACAGAATGTCATACAGCCCAAGACAGACTTTTTTTTTTTTTGAATCCTTGTTCTGTTAAATTGGCTCCATAGAATTATCATTTTAGAATTATACTTCTTTTTGAAACAGAACTATACAAAGTCTTGAATTTTATTACAGAATTTAATACCAATAATTACTTAAAATTTAATGAATTTCACTACTGACTTAATTGCTTTTGAGTAGTTCCACTTAACTTATTAAAGAGAAGCAAGGACATATTCATTTAATGAGCAGCAGAAGTCTTGCCCTCACATCTGCCTACATTCTCTTTTCAATTAATCAATTATAGTTCGATGGTGTGTAATTACACATTAAGAAAGTTATTGGATAGCTCTGCATGCCTGTCCCAAAAGGCTCATGAATACACTAATATAACACACCTGTAATGACCTGTGCTCAGATCTGCAAATTACACACATTTCTTTCTCTTTTCTAAATTAAGAGGAGAGCAATTGCCATTAACTTTTTGAGTCAAACTAGTCAATGTGATATGGGGAGAGAATGTAAAAAGAAAGACCTAAGAAAAAGTAAAAAGGGAGGGAAAGGGCTTTTATTTGCAATTAGCCTTGTGAGACTGTCCTGATTGGAGTGGGACAGCAGTGTTTCTGGGGCCCAGAGGTGGCTGTCTGGATTATGTCTACTGAGTCATACCAAGTCCTGGAGAAAATCATGCCAGCATTATTGGAACTCAAATAGTGACTTGCCTCTCAGCTCCCTTCAATCTTCTGATGAGAGAAATAGGAAAACCTTTTGAAATCACATTCAGAAAAAAAAAAAAAGAAAGAAAGAAAGAAAAAAAAGAAATCACATCCAGGCAAATGTGCTTGGTTTGTTTCAAATCAAACCAAAGTCTGGAACTGATCTCCATAAAGGAGCACTAAGCCTCTTCATGGCAAGTAAGCTGGAGGGAGGGGGGAGAGAATCACTAAAAATGCAGCAAAAATAGAACAAATTGTAATACATTAATGGCCTAAAGGGTCTGATTCTGTGAAAGAATCTGTTCCAGTTATGCCCTGATTTATGCTAAACCAACAAAACCCATCGAGTACCTCTTAATTCAAATCATATAGTCAGAGACATTCTAAAATGCCTAAACCAAGTGATTTTAAGCAAAATGCCCTGTTAAAATAAGCTTTTGATGTCTGCACAGCTCAAACTCAACAAGCAATCTGTTGACATTTCAGTAAATGCTATCTTAGTGTGAGACAGAGGCGGCCACGGCTTCCTCAGAGTATTCTTCATCATAAAAGGATTCTTCTCCCCTTCCCTCCCTTTTCCCTCACAAATAAACCCCATTCTCATTGTCCCCTTAGTGAAGTACTGACACGATCACATCTACTGTGATTAATGGCTGTCCGTCAGAATAAAAAGGAGACATTGATACTCAGCTACCAGATGCTCATGAACATGCAAATGAATGTGGTGAGCCTTCTCGGTAGGGTAGGGACGGATTTGCTTTGTTGATGTTCTAAATTCTGCAGCCAATTTTGGGCACTTTTTGTGCCATTTGCCTGCCTATAGCCCCTGGCCTTGTACCCTTCCCTGTCTCCTGCCTCCTATATGCCTCCAGGGATGCCCAAGGCCCCATGGACCTTGCGAGGGGGATGTGTGTCAGTGGCAGAGGCACCCCGTGTACTTTCAGGGCGTGGCATTTCCTGGCACTCTTGGCTTGTTGGGACAAATGTCTCTGCCCAAGGGGCTGTCTTCCTGTGTGGGCTACATTTGTGGCATCTCATGGGCCTCCGTAGGGTTGAATTGTAAATAGTGTCCGCCACATAAAACATGCCATCTGTATCCCTGTGGGTAAGAGGATGGAACACAAAAAAGATTTATTCCAGGAATATGAACTGATGTTTACAGACATGCCAGGATTGGCTTTTAAAACACAGTGGAAACTGTCTCAAAAGCAGTTTAAGTACCATGTAATAGAAGCCTGAATAAAGGACTGTAGGGGCATAAAGGAAACCTCTGTGCTGAGAAGCATCAAGCTGGTGAGGCTGTCCACACCAGGCCCCTTGCTGAGAGGTGTGTGATACCATGTGATGTCCTCACAAATTTCTGAGGAAGCAAGGCGGAGGCAGAGGGTGCCAGTATTTAACTTCCTTTGAGGGCCTAGAGCTTCCCCAGCCTTTACAATAAATTTAAGAAAAGGAAGGGAAGAAGATAAGTTTGGATTTAGCAATTTAAGATCACAGCAAGAAAGTTTCCTCTCTTGCTGGGCTGAGGCTTAGGGATGTATTGGCTGGAGGGGCGGGGGTGGGGAGTGCATCCCATTTGGCATATTATACACACAGGAGCCTTGTGATATTGTGGTGACTGCATGTCCAAGATTTACACGTCTTTTCCTATTTCACCATATTTTCATAAATAAGTGGCCCTCAAATGAATTCAAGTGGCCCAGTACTTGAAAATAGTGTCAGTCTTTTGAGAACACCATGAGCTATTGACATATTTAATACCCATTGTGTTGAACTGGGAGTAATCTTTGCCATCGATAATACAAATATGATATATAAAGTCACAAAACCCAACAGGTTCACAAATATATAATCAAGCTATCTAAACCAGATTGACAGTTTCTGGTTTTCTTTTAGTATGCCTATGCTGCTTGTGTATTGGTTTTGTCATCTTTGGAATACTTGCTAGCAGATTTAGCAGCCCCAAGTAAGTCTGTAAAATAAGCCCTTTCAAGCTGAATTTTGGTAAATTCTGTTTTTGCATGCTGTGGTTATTGTGATGTAATTTTGCTTTACTGTCCACTCTGTCCTACAGACCTGGCTACCATCTTTATAAATAGAGTAGGATCTCAAGGGAGTGGACTGTCTCTACCCCAACCCTGTGCCTTCACTACCTTACCTCCACATTATCCCCCAGCCTTCCCTTGCCCCATTCTCACTATCTCCCCTCCTCACTTCTTTCCCTATAGAAACTTTAGAACAGCAAGGACAGGGAGCAGGCAGGTTCTGTTGGCCTTTACTACATAATGTCTATGAGGGCGCCCCCTAGAGATATGTGGTAAAATAACACCCTCCAATTTGGCCCTGAAATGTGGTGTCTGGACCCAGGCCTGCAAATTGTGCCAGCACTTTGGAGCCTGTGAGTTTGATATTTTAGATTCTGTAAACCAGAGTCTGGCATGTGTTTGAGTCCTCACGTGTGTGCGCATATGACAACTTTTACTGAAGGTTCAAGTTAGCAAAGGGCTTTTATATCATAGCTCTACGAAACACTTAAAAATTAAACATGACATTCCAGTTCCTAAAAATTCTTTGGCCACCTGGCCCCAGAAATTTCTCCTTGGCCACATTTCCCTATAGGTCCCAGTCCTTTTAGCAGCCAGCTCCAAACCTTCCCCCACCAGCGCCCCCCCCCACCCCTCACCTGGCAGCCCATCCAGCCTCCATACTCCAGTACCCCTCCCCCATGCTGAGCAGGTTAGCCAAACAGCCTCAGTGCTTCCCACATTAGTTCTCACATAGTACACGCTGTGCGTGTGCGCGCTCTCCCTCCCTCCCTCCCTCCTCTCTTCTCTCTCTCTCTCCCCCTCTCCCTCTCCCTCTCTCTCTCTCTCCTTCTTTAAATGTATTTGGTACAAAGTCTCACTACACAGCTCGGACCCCTAATAATCCTCCTGTTTTCAGCCTCCTTTGAAGCTGAGATTATAGGTATGTGTCACCACTCCCAGACTGATGGCCTACTCAGCACTCCCAGGGGCAGGGCTGACACAGTATGTGGTGCCAAGGGTTGAACCCTGGTCCCTGTGCTTGTGCTAGCATGCTGGCCCTGAAGTTTCCATTTTTAACATGCCAGATAGAACAGGGTAAGTCAAAGGAGCACTCCAAAGACCACCCAGGCCCCTTCTCCAGACTTGTGTGGACCAGCAGGGCTGAAGGGGGTAGCCAGCAAGTGATGGATGCTTCCTGCTTTCACAGTTACCTTTTCCTACCAAGAGATTATCCTGCCACAGTTCAGTCTTGAAGGCTTTTAACTAAAAGTGAGGAAAGTACCTAAGAGAAAAATATTTTCAAAATCAGTGCATTAACATTTCCACTGATGACCCAGGAGAAAAACAAGAGTGGTTTGATTTGCAATAGCAAGTCCATTTGATCTAGCTTGCAGACAGGAAAACCAATATCCCCAATCTCCAAGAAGGCTCCAGGAAGGAATTAACAATCTATTGTGGCTTGCAGATTGCCCCTGGCTCAAGAAAACTGACCTGAGTCTTCACAGACCTTGGTTTGGGATCCAGAAAATATGGCTTCCATAGCTGGGAGTTGATTTTTCTAATCTCAAATTGGCCATAGTCCCTAATTATAGGCAGATCCCTAGGGCTTCCATAGATACACTGAAGCCAGAGAGACTGTGGGGGAGGGTATGATTTTTTTTTTAATCTTGACTTTTGGGATGGGTTCAATAGCTTCTATAGTGAGGTACACACCCACAACCCATTCACACAAACCCTGAGCCTTCTTCAAGTGCTGAGAAACTTTTACACATCAGATAGAATTCTTATCCAGAGTTCAGAGATTATCTTGCTGGGAGTCCAGAAGCAGCAGGTTGGGTCGGTGACAGTGGTGTGTGGTGGTGATGGGAACATGATGAGAGACCATAGCTGAGTGACGAGACATTCTGTGGCTTCATTGCTTTAGTGTGTTTGACATCTGAGTTTTAGGGCTTCCGTTTTGGAAGGAAAGGCAGGGCAGCTATCAGGAAACTAAACCCCAGTATACCTCTGTGTGTGAAGGGATTTTGGACTCTCTTGCTTAATCCCTAGGACACAAAGGGAAGGTTTCTGCCTCACAGGCTAAATGCAGCAGAGGTGGGTGGGTAGGGCCTTGCCCTGGGGTCTCCCCTCCCTCACTTTGATTTCTGGCAGGTTCTGAGGAGGTGGGCTCCTTGCAGATAGGAGAACCAGAACCTGCTTTCCTGGGGAAGGTGGCCAGGGTGAACTCCAGTGCTTTCTCTGTGACTTCAGAGCAGATGCCTGTTGTGGTGCCAGGTTAGGTTACGGTGCCTTATCATTTGCACTAAACAGATGAGGGAGCTTAGCACATGGCAGACACAGAAGCCTTAGGTTTTGCTCCTGCTGGGGAGAAAGTCTCATTGTTTGTACTGAGAAAGGAGGTTGAGGAGAAGATGTGTGGCAGAGCATTTGTGCGGGGGAGCCTTTGACCTTAAGTCCAGCCCCGTAGATGGACGTGCCTTGCGTGATGTTACTGATACTGCTCCTGTACATTTTCCAGGACACCTGGCTTTAAATGTTCTGCCTGTTGTCACTATAAATCATCGTGGTGACTTGGGGCTGATGTTACACTGCCTGATCTGCCTTATACACCCCACCCACAGCAGAACAAATGTTGCCAGATAATATGTCCTGATTCTTTGGGCAATTGGTGACAATTTTGTTGCACAACAGGAAATGGACAGTAACTTAAAGGAACATGTCTGTGGCCACCTGGAATTTCTGGGACAGGCCCAACATGAAATATTCTGGTCTGTTATCAGTTCAGCCCCCAAGGAACACTGGTAGGCCTCCAGCTGGGCCCTGTGGAGCTTTCTGCTGATGTCACGTGCTGGCATTATTGCAGAAAAAAATTAAGTTAATGAATATAATTTTTTCCATTTCAGAGTTTCTCTCCTACTTTTTCTTACACATTTGGCACCAGGCACCTATTATATTAAACATATGCTAGCACTTGTGAAACCAAACAGCAGTAGAAAAAAACTGAGTACTGGTGACCTCAGGAAAACCAGGTGTATTCTGTAGCTTTTTGTGTGCATGTGGGCAGCATGTGGCTGGAGAATTTCTGGATTATACACTGCGATGCAGTCTATACAGTCATGTTTTCTGGGTATAATATTGTTTTACATTCAAATTTTAGACATCACCATACCAGTATTTCACAGAGTTCTAGAGGGCTTTCCTCCTGATCAGATGCCTGACCCCTGTGTTAACCTGGGGCCCTAGTGGCTGCTGGAACTTTGAACCTCTTTATAGGGCTGGCTCTGGAGAGAGGTGGATTGGCTTATAGTCCTGAATATGCCATAATTGGGGGGGGGTTTGCACTGGAAGGAAGAGAATACCCTCTCATGAAATTCCACTATTAGAGATTCTGTGCTTGGATTTTTTTATTTTTTAAATTAAAAAAATATTTTCTTTGTTATACCAGAGATCAAATTCAGGACCTTACACTTGCCAGGCAGGTACTCATACCACTGAGCTATATCCCCAGCCCCATTCTTGGGTTTAACATGCTAAGAGAAATTCCTTATAAGGACAGACATTTTATGCTTCCTTTGGCTGGGACTAGAGCTCTGAAGGAAGGGTAACCAAGGGGCAGACTGGTAACTGTAGGGACTCATTGCTGTCTTTGGTACCCAAGGAAAAACAATGGCAGGAGTGAGGAAAAGATAAACAAGAGACAAGAGCTGGGTCAGGTGGAGGCCTTTTTGCCTGATGAGCAAAAGACTCCAAGAACAATGTTAGGGACATTTATTTATACTCTTGCAAAGTTAGTATCAGGAGACACAAGGTTGCCTAGTGATAAATAGCCAGAATTGTCTAGGTAGGACATTTATCTCAACACTGAGGTAGCTTGACTGCTTTAGGCACTCTGGCCTTGTCTTGCTCTCCAACATGTGATCAGTTTCCAGCTTCAGTGGCACACAGCATCTCTTCCTTTACTGTTTTGTTGTGTAAATGATGGGTGTTCTATTGCAGTTGGAGAAGCTGTATTTGGAGAACTCTTTAGAAGACCTTTTCATTCTTTTTTTTTATTTTTTTATTTTATTTTATTTTATTTTATTTTATTTTTGACCTTTTCATTCTTGTTGCCAATCCAAAGATTTTTTGTATATATATATATATACAGCAATTTAACCCTGTACAGTCCAATAATCCATAACAGTGATAAGTTACCAATACATCTGGCAATTGCCAGAAATTGTTAGTGATTTGAACATTTTACATGTAGCATATTATTATGGTATTAGTTTTCACATCTCATGGTTATACTTTTCTGCTGGATGGTTAAGACTGAGTTAAGGCAAGACCTAGGTTAATCAATTTTAACTTCTTGCTATCTATAAAGGTCCATTAAATCTCCTCAGGATTCATGTTGGAACCAAGTATAGCACATCCTAGATCTTCTGTCAGTGTCAGCATCTGGATGAATCACGGCCACTGCTTGACCAGGTGGCTTTCTGTGAAAGCCTGAGAGATTTTTTTCTCTCTAGGTGACTCTCCTCAGGCACATTGTACATCACTGAATCACTTTCCTCTGTGATCCCATTATCTCCTTGAAAATCAGGGATTTAACCGAGTTTATTTATTTATTTATTTATTTATTTATTTTCAGAACCAGGGATTTAACTCAGGCCCTTGTGCTTGCCAGGGAAGCATTTATTCTACTGAGCCATCTCCCTG
>NDGN011425559.1:0-18382 GCA_002564285.1 Tympanoctomys barrerae
TTCTCTTCAGTACTGGGAATTGAAACAAAGGCATCCATGCATACTAGACAGGTGCTGTACACTAACCACATCCCCAGCCCGTTTCATTTATTTATGATTATTTTTATTTTGAGACAGGGTCTTTTTAAACTGCCCTAGTTAACCTCAAATTTGAGATCCTCTTGCCTTAGCCTCCAGAGTAGCTGGGATTACCTGTGTGTGTTACCCTGCCCCACTCTCCTCCATTCCTCAGCGTCTTCTAGCCCAGGCACTCGCTAGTGTAGATTCACACGTATTTCCTCATCCATTCTTTTCATCATCAAATATCCATGGCATCTTAGATCAGCTCTGTGCCAGGAGCTCTTCTAATACTGAGGGTACAATGGACACGAGCCCTGCCTTGTGGAGAGACACACCATGAAATAATTATGCTGCTAAGTAACTGAACTATGGTAAGGGATAACAAGAGTAATGACAGACAGTAAAAGGAAGTGGAGGACGTATCACCCAAGAGCTCTTTCAGGTGGGATGAAGTCAAGGATCAGGCCTTGGGGAGGTGATTTCCAGCTGTGGTCTGAAATTCAAGCAGGCGTGAACATGGTTCTCATGCAGATGATTAATGTAAAACAGTGCAGTCCTGACCTCAGGGGTGCTCACACATGGGCAGTGACAGTAAGGAGCAGCAGGTGAGTAGACAGAGGCATGCAGGAAAAGGTGGCAGTGGGGGTGTTTTCCTGGAAAGTCCCCTATGAAGTGCAGCTGTCTGGGAAGTCTGCACAGCTCCCAAGTGGGAGGTGGAGGAGTGGCAAGGGGGAGGGGGAGGAGTGGTAAGGGGAAGGGGGAGAAGGGAAGGGGAGGAGTGGTAAGAGGGAGTGGGAGGAGGTGCAAGGGGGAGGGGAGGAGCATCCTGTGGGAAGACTCAGGTGTGCTGAAGCACCCCCCTGGGTGAAGCACAAGTGGCTTCTCAAATCTGCAGGGTAGGGGCATTCTCAGGAGTGGTGGGTCAGGTTCGGAAGCACCTTCTGAGGTTTTTTTTTTTTTTTTTTAATTAGTGTTATTGAGAAACAAATAGCAATGAGACAGTTTCAAAACCAATTAGTAGGACAGAAACTGCCCTGTGAATTATGGTAATGAAGTGGACATGGTCCTCTTTCCTGTGGAGAACAGTGGAGGATTTTAAACAGGGGAACAATGTGAGATTTACACTGAAAAGCCCTCTCCTGGTAAGAGGGGGCTAACTGGGAAGCTAGAAAAGAGCTGGGGGCCACCTGGGGAGCTAACTAGGTATGCAGATGCCATGAGGGAGAGCTTGGGAGAGACCCCTGGAAGTGGGCGGCAGGCAGGCTGGACGGAGTGAGGGGTCAGGAGGGCATTCGGGGAAAAGATTATTTATCCTCAGTGGGCAGACACACTCGACAATCTTTCCATTATGAATTTTTGCGCCAACTATTCTTCTCTCAACTTGCCTTCTTTTGGAGCCTCCCCAGGACTCCTGATGGACTGGTTTAGGTTTTGCAGATACCTTTAACCATAGAACTGTTCTTTTTTTTTTTTTTCAATCTGCAGTTCTTAATCTTTTTGGCACCAGGGGCTTGTTTCAGTGAAGATAAGTTTTTCATGGACCAGGGAGTGGTTTCAGGATGATTCCAGCACATTTCACTTACTGTTCACTTTATTTGTGTTCTGATATTATAATATATGATGAAATAATTATACAACTCCCTGAAATGTAGAATCAGCCGGAGCCCTCAGCATTTCTTTCTGTAAATAGCCCTATCTTGGAGTGGTGGGAGATGACACTCAGAGTGTGTTGTGTATGCCCAGTTTACTCTGTAATCTTGCTTTTGTTGTGGTCACTCTAGAAAACCCTGTTTCACAAAGATTAAATGTTGGATATGGAATCAGGATTTTTAGTGCTTTTGTGACAGACTTTATCTTTAATCCAGAAAGTATAGAGATTAAAAGTTGTCTTAAACATACTTTTATTTTTATTTTTTTATTGTTTTGGTACTGGGGATCAGGCTCAGGATCTTGCACTTGCCAGGCAGGTACTTATGTCACTGAACTATCTCCCCAGCTCTAAACATACTTTTAAAGCCCTTGTTATTTGCAATCTCAAGCCATTGATCCTTTTATAGCATGGGTCAAGTAGTCACTTGGCTTATTCAAGGATGGGTTTATTTTTTCCCAGTTCTGTGATTATTTTTTTGTAGTTGGGGATTAATGCTCAAATTCTTTTTTTTTTTTTTTTTTGTGGAACTGGGGATTGAATTCAGGCCCTTGCGCTTGCTAGGCAAGCATGTATTCTACTAAGCCATCTCTCCGGCCCTAACAACTGAGCTAATGGGCAGACCCCCTCAAATTCTTTTGGAACCTGAGGTACATGATCGTACCATTGGCTGGGAGAGAAAAAAAAGTGAGGTTTGATTTTTCAAAATGTCTACTAATATTTAAAACATGTTAAAAATCTCACTGTTCACTCATTGCCCTCATAATTCCAGTTGGGCCATAAATGAAGCATTTTTTCCTGGCTAGAACACAGTGGTTGCTCTCCTTTGAAGTTACAGATTGAGTTGGTTGAATAAGTTGAATATGTCATACAAGAAAACAAGTTTTATGATTTGCTCCCTGTCACTGAAATATGCTGCCAGTCGTGACTGTTTTTGTAAAAGAAATCTCTGGAGCAATCTCAGAACTCAGAAAATGTAGTCAATGGCCTACCTTTCGAAAGTCTCTTCATTGTATGAGAGAAGATATCTGTGTTCTGTGTCCATCTCATGGAATTCCCAAACAGATGTGGACTGAGGACATGTACTTTAATGTGGTTGCTAATTTTTACCACATCCTGCAAAATGTTAAGCTCAGGTGATGTTTTTCGGCTTGCCAGCATTTCTCTATGAGGGACAGTGTGCAGCTTCACATTCACAACCTCTTCGATCTGAGTAGTGAGTAGTGAATGCAGAAAGCCATCCAGTCACGGCAGCCCTTCTGTCCACGCACATGCGGATGCAAAATGAGCAATCTGCTGCTCCCAACGTGTAGTCATTCAAGGACTTGAATGATTCTTCAGCTGTGGTGTAGTTGACAATAAAAGTGCAGGTAACATATCCTTGTACACATCTTCTTGAAAAATATATTACACAAAACAAGCATTGTTGCCTTTTGGCAACACTGGTAGACTCATCAACCTAGGTTGTGCACCATAGTGACTCTAATCATCTCTAACAGTTGTGTATCATGTGCTGTTTCATCAAGTTGTGGTGGTAGCCAAAGAGGAACATGTATACCTTTTGAACTTCAGTCTCTTCCAAAATTTATGACAGGTGTTCTCATCAATAGCTGGGATCAACTATTCAACAAAATTGAAATTTAGCTTTAACAATACGGTTAACCACTAAGAATGATGCTCTTAGTGCAGACATTTTTGATGACGTGGTGGCCTCCAATAATTACATCTGTCACTCATGCTCACATTTCTTTCTTTTGAAAAACTCTGGAGCTTGTCTTCTATTGCATGTACTTGGCTTTTACACGGCAAAGCAGATTTTCAGGTTTAATGGCTTGGGTGGAGAGTTGATCAATACATACAGTGGTGCTTTGGTTAATGAATGTTTTTGTGAGCAATTTGGTTGGACAAAATTTTGTTTTCATTTGTGCACTCTGCATCAGGTGATGAACATGACCACAGCGATCTCTTTTTGCATGAATGTGGAGGTGACCGCTTTGCTCAGAATTGTGGAACAGATTAAGATTATGAACAGAGGTGCCTTAGTATTGCACAAAGCAACTTGACTAATGTGGAACATCTGTTGCAACAACATCTGTAATTTAGGTAGAATTCTTGATATTTTCTTTTAAATACATTTTTCTTATTGAAGGCTGTCTCTGAGCCTTCTGCTGTCTCATCATTGAATCTTTACCCCCCTTTCAAAGAAGCTCTCCAGTGCCATTTGTGTTTAATCATCTTGGCTAGGGTTAGCTTGTGGGCTTACCAAAGCTGTGACTAGGTGAGTGTACAGTGCAGGAAAGAGGCGTGAACAAACATGGCAAATAAAATAATGGATGGTCCAGGTGTGCACTAAAATAATGTTGGGTTCTGATTGTGCCTGCCACCAGATGCAGCTTGTCACTTGCCATTCATCAATAAAGTTTTGTTCTGAGCCTGTAGACAATGCATTTATTAAGGCCTCTGAGCAGTCAAGCCTCTCTGTTATTATTAATCTGTATTTGCAGCTGCTTCTCAGTACTCACATCACTTTCTCAGTTCCAATTCAGACAGTTGAGACACAGATCCTCTAAGATGCACACAACATGAACACCTTGCATGTGCAGTTCGCAGTATGGCTTGTCTTCCTAAGGACCGGATGCCAATGCTGCTGTGACAGGAGGTGGAGCTCGGGTAGGAGTGCAAGAGGAGAGGAGCAGCCATAAACACAGATGAAGGTTTTCTTGCCTGCTGCTCACCGCTTGTTGTGCTGCCTGGCTCCTGACAGACCACTGGCAACTGGACCCGGGGTTGGGAACTTCTGTTCTGTATGACACTTACTAAGATCCAGAGTGAATTCCCTAAAATTTAAAGCTAAGTGCATCAATCCCTGACTAGCATCCTTCAGTGATTTTTCCATGAAGTTTAATTTTTTTTTTTTTTTTTTTGCTCCTCACCTTGAGGCCTAGTGTTTGGCAGAGTCTGCATAGGACAAGGACTCCAGGATGACTCTGTGCATAGCTTTTCCTTTAGAGAAATGTTTTTTCCCAGTCTTTTGCCTATTGTTTTGCTTGTTTTTCTTTTCTTTTATTTGGTTTGGTTCTATTGAGTTGAGGGTTTCTTCATATACTATCTTGAGTCAGTGAGTAGACAGTGCTTTCCCTTTGTGTCTTAAGGCTGCAGTATTTGAAGGTGTAGAGGAAAGAAGATGAGCAAATTTTGGACAGGTTAAGCTAGAATGCCAGAGAAGTATTCAAGAGCAGACCTTGCTGAGGGTGCCTTGTTTAAATTAAATTTACTATCTTTGGGGACAACCTACTGTGTTATTGCTAAAACTTACAAATCTGTGTCTCAATTGTATATTATTTTGTATATTTTAGACGGTAGATTGAAACTGAGAGGGCTGGACAAATAGCTCAGTGGATTAAAGCACCTGCACCAGGTGCAGGGGCCAAGAGTTCAATCTCTGGGCCTGCAGTGCCGGCCCAGCCCCCGGGGCGCACTGAGATGGCAATTGAGACTGGGCGTGGGTGCACGCCTGTAATCCCAGCTCTAGGGAGGCTGTAAATAGGTGGATCACTATGAGTCCAATCTAGTAGTGAGACCCTGAACACCCTGTAGACTCTTCCCTAAAATAAAAGAAAGAAATGACTAATATTTACTATTTAATTCTATGATGAATTTGGTTTTGAGAGACTACATAAAAAGATATTTATGAATAACTTGTAACAAATACATTTCTTCATAAGATATGCAAATCTTCACTTTCATCATGCCAGACCAGCAAGTAGTGGCATGCTTGGGTTGTGTCATTTTGCACTCTGAAACATTCATTTTATTGAGTTACACTCTAATGTGCTGCCCCAGCTTTATTGAGGATTGTAAGCCACATTTACAACCTGTTACTGATTCTAGGCTGTGGTAGAACCAAGGACTTCCTCCAACATATGACAAAAGCAGGGTCTCATGAGAGATTTATTTTAAGAACTAAAAAGGAAGATAAGATGTGCTTTCCTTGATATTTGGTTTGCTTTTCCCTTAAATATTTGGTGACTCTGCAAACTCTCAAATTTTTCCTTTCAATTGGCTGATTTAAAGCTTAGAGATAACTCATCTGCACAAGGTTATATAGATTGGTATTTCTGATTTTGTGATTTTTGTTCTTTCTTTTTTATGTATTTAGTTCAAGGTGTATAGGGTCTCATTCACCCACTGAACTCATAGTGATCCTTCTGTTTTTAGCCTCCCAAGCACTGGGATTATAGGTACCCACCATCATGCCCAGTCTCAATCTCTGTCTCAGTGCACCCCAGGAGTGGGGCAGGCATGGCACACTGGGGATCGAACCCTGGTCCCTGCATCTGTCTAAGCAGGTGCTTTAATCCACTGTATCTGGCTGGCCCTGAAGCTCTTTATTAATTATGTACTTTGTAAACCAGTCTCCATGCTCTGTAGAAGAAGGTTATCCATAAATACTTAAAGATCACTCATTGAAATTGGCCTGGTACAGGTTAGAATTTGGCCAGATGCAGGTTAGAAATTGGCCTGGTGCAGGTTAGCCACGATAGCTGGAGGGCAGCAAGGAGTTCTCATTTGGAAACATGGATTTGGAAGTCCATGAATACGCATAATAGTCAATGGTCTAGTACTAGATGAAGTCCATATGAGTGACAACAAAGGCAAGAGGCAGAACTGGGGGACAGTACATATGGAACAAAAGAACAGAGAAGACATGAAGTAGGTTGGGAAAGACCCTCATAGACATTCATAGTAAAGCAAGGTGGCATCACAGTGGCAGAGAGTGTTGTCACAAAAGATGAGGGAGAGGGATCAAAACAGAAGGGAGAGGCACATCATGTCAACATGCATAGAGTTCAAGAAAAGTAAGGACCCTGAAAATGGAAATCATGAATTTATGGGTAGCCCTAGCAAGTGAAATGTGTGTAAAGAACTCAAGTAGTAAGGAAGAAGTTGAAAATACAGCAATGAAAGGGGAAATTAAGTAAAGAAAGAACTTTGAGCAGATAAAGAGATGAGATCCAAAGCCTAGGTGGCACATTTGGTTGTGGAGAGGGCGAGGGGGGAATCTTTGCTGTTGAACAGGAAGGAAGGAGTGGATGGTATTTCTGAGGCTGGGCAGCGGCTCATTATTTCCCCTCTTCCTTGTGTGTAATCAGGCAGCGTTCTTAACCGTCTTTGGTTTTAGGCATCGCCACACAACTGAGTGCCAGCCATGGGAACATGGATGGAAAAGGGGTGTGCCACTCCTAAAAATGCCCATGTGCTTCCTTCCAGCAGCTCTCGCTTCTGTAGATGGGGATGGTGACCTTCAGGGAGCCTTTGGAGGACACAGTGTGTCCTTCAGCTTCGGAACCTGAAAGGTCTGTGTTGCGCTCTTTCCTACATGCCACACTTTACTGCAGCTTAGAGCCTCTCTAGACTACTATAAGAGGAATATGCAAACTTTTTTTATGAGGGGCTCATTGAATAATAACTTTTCTGTCACAAGGTTTATATGCTGCTGTCCTAAAATGGGGTGTAACACCTACAAGAAGAAATGGAAGATTACTTTTTTTAAGAATAACAATTAGGTAAAATCATGAGGACCAGAAGCCAGATGTAAAGAGCCAGGAGAAAGAGGTCCAGACAGGGTGAACTGTAAGCAGGATGTGGGGAAAGACAGCTCTGCATGTGCTGGAGTTTCCATCAGAATTCCAGTATGACTGTAGCATAGACTGTGCTGGGGGCAGGAGTCATTAGAAGAGCTGAGAATTTGGGATGGCCTGAGTGGTCCAATTCAAATTCATGGCAGGTCATTTGACTTATTTTTAAATATAGTAGGAAGATCTGAAAGCCACTAGGAAGAGCAAGAAGTTGCTTACTTATTTACCTTAAAAGCTCATGCTGGCTGCTGTGTGGAGATTAGACAGAGAAGGGGTTGGAGGATGAATGTGGGGTCCAAAGAGGAATTTCATTTTGTGGTCTCGATGAGAGATGCTGGGTGTTTGGATTGCAGATTTGGTGGTAGAAGTAGAGGGAAGTTGATCCAGTCAGTGTAAATTTTGTAGACTCACCATGTTGGTAATTGATCAAATTTGGGGGCTGAGGAAAAGGGAAGGAGGCATAAGGGTTGACACTCAGATTTCCATCTTCATCATTTATGCAGATGGGTTGTTATTCTGAGAACACTAAAGAGGCACAGACTTTAGGGGGCTAATCAGAACATGTGAACTTTGACACGCACATGGAATATCTGTGGACATGCGGGCAGGCAAGTGGGCACAGGAACCAGTAGCCCAGGAGAAAGAGCAAGGAGGCTTGGTACTCATAAAAGACATTCAGATTCACAGATCTAGAAGGAATTATCAAGATAGAGGGGAGACAGGAGACCTACACAATGCTTATCCTGTATTCTGACAAGGGAAAGAGGAAGAGCAGCAGAGGAGGCTGAAAGGAGGTGACTGTGAGGTGGGAGAAGAGCCCAAAGCTGTATTTTCTTGGATCTAACAGAGGAAAGAATCAAAGAAGGAGGCCATGTACTGTGTGCAGAAGTGGTGAGAGGTCAAGAAGTTGCCCATGGAAACACTCAGATTGACTGAGTGGTCTTCACTGATGGCTTCAGTTCTCTTTGTGGAGGTGGAGAAGGTATGAAGAAGCTGCCATAAATGTAGGCTCAAAGACAGAGGTGAAGGTTCAGCCCACAGTTGTGGAAAATGAAAGGATGATAGATAGGATTGCTGGGCAGCCTGGAGCGAGACAATGACTTAGTAACAACTTCTACCTTCTTCTTAATGTTAGCATGGGTTTTCTCAGAACAGAAGGGACAAGGTTTATTTAGCTCACTGGTAGAGTGGTTGTCTAGTGAGCACAAGACCCGTTCAGACCCCTAAACCCAAATTTTTTTAAAAAAAAATGTGGTCCAGAAGGGCAGAAAGACAGGATAATGGGAGATTTCAGAGAAAATGAAATAGGAAAATAAGGAGAACAAAGGTTAATGGTAGTGGCAAGAGGATAGTTCAGGAGAATAACCCAGATATGTAGGAAATAAAGCTAGGGGTGGGGTTAGATGGACCAGGTATTGAAGAGTGTCTTCCTCTTACATTACACAGGTCTGGCGGCCATGGATGAGCGGGTTTGCAGAGAGAACATGGGTTCATGTAACATGACAGAAGTACAGAGAAATAGAAGATGGCAGAGATGTGAGAGATGGCAGGATTCTAGAGGCATGACATTGGAGTAGTGTGACAGAGTTAAAGGGAACACATTAAGCACTTTTTGGCATCAAGTATCTGTCTCCTGAGGATGTTTCTGAGAAGACATGCATTATAACCTTCTAAGAGGTCCTTTCCTCCAATATTTCTCCAAAGCTCATTTCTTATCTCCCCCCAATTCCGTCCTTCCCCTTTCTAGAATCAGCTTCTGCCAGTCTTGACCTCAGTGCTGGTCAAACAAGAATCAGCCCAGACCTTTTTCACACTAGCTCTTTCACCATCACGAGGTTTCTGGGGATCCAGGATCAAGTTCCTCTATCTTTATCACTTTATCTATCAAACTGGGGATCATAGGACTGGCTTGTTGTCCTTCAAAGAACTATCATAAATCTGAACAACACAAAATAGACGGAGGGACTTTGAAAAAATAAAAAGCCATGAACTACATTGTAATGGTGTGTGTTCCTGACCACTCCCGGAAGGTGAAGATGTGGCAGCTCCATTCCTGGCTTATCTCTCTTCTTCACTCCTCCCTGGCTTGCCTCAAGTGCAGGTGCAACTTACCAACAACACCTTTCAGTTCCCCATTTATTGCTCATAGATATTTGTAACTGGGAATTACGTGTTTAGAAGAAAGACCTGGACCAGATACAATGTAGAAGAATGTTAGCCCTATATTTGCTTATATGTTAGTAACTATCTTTATTTAATCACTCATCCAACAGCTCTTTATTGCTTGTAACAACATCCCAGACACAGTGCTAGGCATAGGTTTTATGTAATCCTTTTCCTTATGGCCCCAAGCCTTTGGTAGAAGCAAGACAATTAGGTAACTGCTAGGATACAGGTCACAAGCAGGGTCTCTCACAGCATTAAGGAGAGGTACGTGAGCCAGAGTTGTGACACTACGGAAGCTGTCCTAAGGAGCCAGTTCTTGGAAGAAGCAAAAAGAAATTTATTTCACATTCTGATTGCTACCATGCTACCATTCTGATTGCTACCAAAGCTGGGAGAGGAAGCAGGGACCATGAAATTCAGACCTCACCTGGCCTTTTAATCTCCCCCTTCAAATCTTTTTTCTCAGGGTTGGTTGGTGGAGGAGTGAAAGGTTTTATTTTCTTCTTTCTGGCCCTTTGTTGAAGGCAATAATGAAAAGGTCAAAAAATTTGCTAATAAAAAGGAGAAGAGGAGAACCTGGGTGCTTTCCTGACCCAAACACTGACCCGTAAAGTGTGGACCATGGACAAAACTGCCTCTATTGATTGGCCACTTTCAAGTTTGTCTCAAATCAGTGACATCAGTTCATTCAGGTAAGGTCCTTCATGTTAGCCCCTGGCTTTATGCTGTGTCTTACACTGAGAGAAGAGGTGGGTGCTGGACCTGCTGGCCCCAGCCATCCTCCCCATCAGGTGGATGGCTCCTGTGGGCACAGGTGGCTCTAAAAAGGTCTCCCAGAGCAGATCCTGAGTGCCCACTATTTTCACAGAACTGCTGGGTACGGGCTCCTCTGCCCTTGGCTGAGCTGTTTGGAACACAGAGCAAAGAGCTATTTGTACCCTGAGTAAGAGTTCAGTTGAAAGGGTTTGTATAAGCTTTTTGTTCCCGGGTTCACGAGTCACCCTGGGCACACGCCCAGATGTGAGGGGCCTGTTGTCCAGATGTTTTGCTGGACATCTCAAAGAGCAGTGTAGGCATGGGCTGACTTTCCCCAGAGTCAGCCCCACACAAAAACATTTGTTGTTACTCCCCATCACCTGCTGCCCAGGGCCAGTGACTCCCTCAAATCAGTGCTGTAGGCCAGGACGTTTTATATAAGTACCGTGCGCTAACCGATTGCACCACTGGAGCTTGCCAGGACATCTTAGAAAAGAAGTCAACTAAAAGCTTAATGAGAGCCTAGGAAATTCACATTGTATATTCTTTTCTGGCTGGAGTGTAAGGCTTTAATAACACACTTTACACAAACGTGCCCCTAACGTGCCTAAATCCTCCTCTCTTTAGTGCAAACATAGCCTGTAATGCAGCTATTAACTGGTGGGTTTTATTTTAACCTCCTATACTGTTTAGAAAAAAAAAAAGAATTCTCCCTGAGGGAATATAGAGTTTAGGTTTGACTAAGTTCAAGGGACACTAAATCATTCCCTGCAGACATGATTTGTCATTGGCCAAGGGCCTCCTGCAGTACTTGCTACACAGTAGGCCACCGTGTGGGCTGGGTGGCCCCTGCCTCCCAAGGTTCACTGCTTAAGAACTAGGAGTAGGAGACTGGAAGTGCTGTACTGTCTTGTGTTGGAAGACGTGGCCCACAGTGTGATGGTCTCTCCATGCAGATGGTACTGAGACTCAGTGGTGGTGGCCTTTATCTTGCAGGTATGAGAAATGTTGCTTTCCTCTTTAGAAACTGGAAAAGGAAACTTCTCCCTGGGATGTCAGAGCTGCCTGTGGTCTGAGCCGTGCTTGCCCCACCCATGACAACCCAGAAGCTGTTTCCTCGGGCCTGCAGCTCTCACTCCTCAGTGGGCTCCACAATCACCTGGGGCTCCGTGGACCCCATGTGTCACCCCCGGCTCTGACTTGGACTGTAGAGATTCCACATGTCAAGACATCCTGTGCCCAAGCCAATGACTGCCTGTGTCTAAGCGAAAGCAAGGCCTGGGATGGGCATAAAAAGGGTGAGTGCATCTTGCTGGCACTGCTGGGTTTAGGCTATGTGTTCGTGTTCTGGGTGCCAAGCATGCTCAGGCACATTTGTTTCTTCAGTGCCTGCTAAATGCCAATCCCTAAGTGCTGAGAATTCAGGAGAGAGCAAGAAATAACTACTTGAAAACTTAGTGTGTGGGGGCAAACAGTGAAAAGCAAGCCAGTTCTGATGTAAACTGAGCGGTGATGCTGTGTGAGCCCAGCCTGAGGTCATTACACGCAGTCAGGATAGAAACGTAGTACAAGCCTTCAGCTGAGCGTGTGCTGTGGTCTGACTTCTGTCTTACATGGCTTAAGTACATTGATTAGAATGAGTCCATGAAGCAGGTAAACAAAGGAGCTTTGGGTTATTGAAGTAGCTGGTGCAGGCCACTTAGTTAACACACAGTACAATGGAAATGTAGCCAAAGGCAGAGGGCTCTTGCTAGCCGTATCATTGCTAGAGAGAAGGGATCTATCACTCCTTGGATGCCTACTATGTGTGGGGCTCACTAATTTGAATATTTATGACATTCACTTACATATCTTAGCCACAGCTTGGTTGAAGAACAGGTATGGAGCAGGGAACTGATGCCTGAGTCTTGCTGCGGTGGGGCAGGGCTCCTCCCCTATAGCCGTAGCTCCCTCCTCGGTTCCCTCTGCATGATGACACAGGGCTGACGCAGGGCGCACGCTGCCCTGCTCTTCGGTGCCTTGCCCCGTAAGCTGTGGATGCTGCACGATGGCCGTGGTGGGCATCTGGAGGTGTGAGTGGGATTGCCAATTGCATGCATGTCCTCTGCCCACTTGCACATGCGAGCAAGGCTTTCTCGTTTCTTTAAATCCAGAGAAGGGGGCAGGCAGGTTAGCGCCCCAGGAGAGCAGCCAGCTGCTGCAGCAGGTGCTAGAGCTCCCCAGTGCCTCATGGTCCCTTTATTACCTACTGGCTTCACTCAAGCACAGCTGTCCTAGCACAGCCACATCTCAGCGTATCTCCTGACCCCTCAGCTTGGAGTGCAGTGCCAGGTCTTTTGTCAACATTCAGTTTCCATTTGTTATGCTATGAATTAATACCTGGGGCCAATTACAATTTTTAAAAAGCACTTTTCAGGGCCAGCCTGATAGCTCAATGGACTAAAGTGCCTGCTTAGGCAGAGCTCAGCGGCTGGGGTTTGATCCTCGGGGTGCTGTGCTGGTCCTGCCATCTTCCTCTCCGGGGGTGTGCTGAGACAGCGATTGAGACAGCACGTGGTGGTGCACACCTGTAATCCCAGCGCTTGGGAGGCTGAAAACAGGAGAATAACTACGAGTCCAATCTAGTACTGAGACCCTGTAGACCCTGCGTCCCTTGTACTAAATACACATAATAAATAAATAAATAAAAATAAAAAGCACTTTTCTTCTACTAGGTTCACTAAAAACAGGAAATCAAAGGTAGGAGTACTCTTCCTATGAATCAACTTTCTACCCTGAATCCATGACTATGAGGCCTGAGGCGGCTAAATTGGATCTGCTATACTGAGGGGAGCTGTGCATTACCCACTGGGGTGGCAGGCAGGGAGGACGCTAGCACCACCCCTGGAGAGAGCTACAGGAGGTGCTGAGAGAGGGGACGGTGAGCTAGAGTGGCCAGTGTGGTACAGGGCGGGACAGGCAGCGTGGTTTCAGGGTGCTATCAGTAAGGTGACAGGTGAGTGCTGATGAGCAGATCACGCACCACACGCTTCAGCAGCAGTTAGACTGGAATGATAGTCCCAGGCCCCCTGTGGAGCTGCCGCGAGGAGTAGCCCTGGGAGGACTCGAGGTAGGCACCTTCCAGCAGCTTGTACTGGATCAGAAACACACACACGATTGTTCCCAGATCTGTCTGGCCCCACTGATTCAGTCCAACCCTGAGTCACAGTTTACTAATTGAGATAAGTACTGCATGTATTTCGATATTATCCAGTGAATCAGAAGTAACAAAGAGGCTGATACAGTTTCATATAATCTCATGAAGTCACTGGAGTTGAAAGATGGTCCTTTCCTGCCTGCTTGTGTGGCCACTGGCCAGCACAGAGTCACTTGGCACGCACTTATCAGGACAGGCCGGTGTGCCTTTGGTAGCAGCCACCTGTCTGTTTCTCCCTGGGGAAGAGGTGGGACGAGAGAGATTGTGCGCAAGAATGCTTCAAGACCTGGAAACAAAAGCCCCTCTGTATAAAAGAACCATTCTCCTACCCCCTGTCCAAAATAAACAGCTTTTCTGCCGCTCTTCATGGGTGCTGAGAAAGCAGTGTAGCAGCTGTGCCACACCTGCCTGAACCCTCAGCCTGCTGGTGCCCACCTGGAACTCATGCGTGCACTAGGCTTGGCGTTCCCTTTCAGACAGCACTTGTCTTCCTCTCTACATGCTGCACTTGGTGTTTGCAAAACTCAGCTTACACGCCGCTCTCCCTGACGCTCTGAACCGACTCTCTGGAGTGGCCCAGGGAGACCAGCCCTCTTCTGCAAATGTGTCTATGGATTTTGGCTTAGTTCATCTCTATATATTTTCAAGATGGATGTGAGTATCTGTTGCACACCATGTCCTCATGTGGCTTCAGGTCCAGGGGGAGATCAAGTCAGCATCTGTAGCAGATGAGCACGACAAACAGCGAGGTTGTCTAGAAGTGGCACCTCCTGCTGCAGAAGAACTTGCCTGAGGAGTCTGTATCTGTTTGCTGCAAGACTAAAGGGACCCGCTGAGCTCAACTCACCCTTTCTGCTCCCTCCGTTTGGAGTCCCACAGAGCAAATGAATGCTTTCTTCCAGAATGATGGCCCTTTGGATATATGAACGTGACCATTGTCTCTCCCGCCAGCTTCTCTTCCAAGGTTAATCATCTGGTGCTGTAACCTGTTACACCCATGCTATGAGGTCCAGACCTGTCCTATTTTAATTGCTCCCTTCTGGGTGGATTTTGCTTTCCCAATACTTTTTATTGAGGGGGGAAAGTCAGAATGCAAGACTATGTTCTGGATTTACAAGAGAGTAAAAGTCAAAAAGATAAATATATGAGAAGCTATTAAAGCAATATGAGCAAGCACATGGTAGCTTGTGTGTGTGTGTGTGTGTGTGTGTGTGTGCGCGCGTGTGCACATGTAGCACATAGCTAGAGAGGCAGAGCATATTTTTATGTTCACAAAACTGACCTTATAATACAAAGTTAGTTCAAAGCACTTCCATGTAGCATAATTGATTTTGACTTTCTTAGATTCTATTGTATGACATTTCCATTTTCTGGTGTTTTTATGCTAGACTCTAATTAAGAAAGCTTGATGAAAATATCTGCCCTACTTCTCTGATAGGTATTAAGGCTATCAGTGCCCCACTCCATGTCGGCCTTGGCATTTATTTCAACTATGTGTCTCCCAGAATCCCTTGCAATTAAGGTTGTGGGTGCAAAGCAGTTTCCTCAAATAGATGCAAGATTTAAAGAAGAAATATTACAAAGACCAGAGTTCTGCAGCTTGGAGCACTGTTCCTGGCAAGCAAGCCATTGTGCTTTTCTGTAGCAAAAGGCTACTGAGTGTTTGGCTTCAGATGGTTAGAGAAGAAGCTGCTGCAGCACACTGGCACTTGTCGGACTTCACAGCTCTGGAGCCGTGTGCTGAAGCTCAGTGCTTCCTGGAGCAGCCTCATTGTCCACCTAGGGTAGGGAAGAGGCTCCTTCAAAGGCCAGTTCAGGAGACCAGAAGCAGAAGTCCTTCCTGGAGGGCCCAGCTACAGATCACCTTCTAGCCTCTCTAGTAGGTTTCTAAGTACTAGGTTCCTTGTGTTAAGACCTCTATTAAAAATAGCTAACATGATTTCCATTTCTTGCAGATGAGGATTGGTAGATGCAGCTGTTAAGATTAGTGCAGGAAAAATGATTTCAGCGTCTACCTTGATTAAAAAATATCTTGTGGTGGCTGCAGTAACTCAGTGTCAAGAGCACAGCATAAGGACTTGAGTTCTAATTCTGCATCTGCTGCTGAGGCATTGCCTCCAGCCCTCGAAGTCTTGTTCCTTCTCTACGAAGTTGGGCACGCAGTACTGCTTGAATGAATGCAGACAGCATGGGTGAACATGGATTTTGAGCTATGAAATAGAACAGCTGTTTTTCTCTTCTTGGTAGAGCATACCATAAAACCCATTTGCCCCATAAAACCTAATCTTTCTCTTTAACAGAGTATCAGAAAATTCCCATTCACAAAAAGTGAGAAAACTTAAAGGCTTGGCCCCAGGTTTTGCTCTGGTCTCCTTAGGCATTCTTTCAAACCAGATGCTCTGAGACTTCCTGGAGAGAGAGCATTGGTGAGAGCAAGGGGCCTTTCACAGGGCCTTTTCAGACTGCTCTCAGAGTAGACTAATACTAACTAGCCTGTCAGTTCCATGCTTCCAAAAATATCTCATGGAAAAAAGAGCCAATTTATAACATCAAATAACACCACTGAGGGCAGACCGTTGAATCCTGTATGCAGTATCTGTAGAATAGTTGCTATGAACAAGGTTTTCCGCTGGACATTGGGCCCCCTATCAAAATAAATATATTAAGACTGTAAGTAAGTTAGGTCTTAGTAAATGAGAATAGTTCAAACAAAGACACAGGAGTAAATATAGCAAAATTCATTCATTGTTCATTCCTAACAAAGCCTCTTTGCTGTGTGTATTAGACCTACCGCCCCAGGACACTGTAATTCTTGCTCTTTGCCCCACCTGGGCCTGTCTTTATGTCACTGGTACTCCTTATGAGAATCCCTGCCCTGCTCATCTCTGCCTACCCATTTCTCAGCTTCTTTAGGGACTTGCTCAAAGGTCACATGCTCTGAGAACAATTTCTTGATGCCTCAATCCTAAATTAATCCCTCATTTTGGTGCTGTAGCCCCTCACTGTGTAGGTACCATTTTTCTGTCTCATGTGAATTTTTTACTTCTTATTTCAATTCTTTTATTACTTTTCAGATTTGATTGCTCAAAGTGCATGTATGTCCTTCCCGTGGCGCCCACACAAGCAAGGCAGGCATCATCTGCCTAATTTGGTAGATAAGAAAAGTGACTTTGAGAGATGAAATTCTTTAGACAAATATAAAATATTCTGTTTATTTATTTATTTAGGCACTGGGGATTGAACCCAAAACTTAGCTCATGCCGAACACACACTCTCCATCTGAGCTACATCTCCAATCTAATTATTTATATCAATTAACAGATAATAGCTCCTGACATAGAGAAGCGATAGGTCATGCATAAAGTGTGTGGAATCCAATTTTAGATGAATCAATCATCTTCCTTACTGTTGTAAATAGTTAAAGGGAGACAGCCACAAAGCAGGTACCACTGAGGCCCACGTGAGAAGCAGCCCCCACCCTTTCATGCTTTTGCTCCTTTCCCGGGCCCCCGCCTGCCAACATCTCCACCTGAGCTGGTGCGCACCCGTTCTGCTGGTGCTCACATCATAGTAGTTGAAGAGGAGTGGACCCGTAGACAATGGTGTCAGCTTTCTGGGTTGAAGTGTAATTCTACATGTTGACAAGCACAGAATACGTCAGGGAGGGAAAAGTGTATGAATGACAAATTCAAGTCCTGATTAAAATGTGTAAGCAAAGTACAGGCATGTACTCTATAAGCATTTACCCTCTGCACAATACAGGATGATTTTCTGTGGAAAGAAAACTGCTCACATGGGTGTTCTTGCCGGCACAGGTGTGGCCTTGGGCTTTTTAACGAAAGATGCTGAATGGTGGCTACAGCTGTCCTTTCCTCTCTCTTCCTTATAGAACGAATTTGTGTCAAAGAGACATGGAGTGGAGAAAGGAGAGGGTATGACCTGAAACACCCGGCACTTGTGTCAGGTGAGTGAGGACCAAGTTGTGTCTACTTCCAGCTGTCTGCCCAGCTGGTGTGTCTCCCACCAGAAATCCTGCCAAGCCTGAGCCATGGATTGTGTGAAAAATCAGGAGGTGTTCTCTTCCACTTCAAACACAGAGACGAATAATAGAAAAATGTTAAAGACATAGCAGAATTTTTTGAAGCTAGATATGCATGTGATTATCTAGGAATATGTCACTGGGGACACTGTTAGAGATGGCACAGTTCTCATTCTTGAGGAACCTACAGTCTACTAGGGAAGATGACAGGCAAAAGAGGAAAGGGCAGTGAGAATGTCTACAAAAGGGCAGAGGGAGGAGTGACAGTGTATTTGAAGGGTGGGGATGGCTTTTGTGTCGATGACCCTGAAGAGTACACAAAATAGTCTCGGCCTGTGGAAGGAGGGAACCATTGCAGGTAACAGAAATAATTCAGGAAAAATCTTAGAGACAAGAAAGATCTGGGTGGTTTGTTAAAATAGACATTGATCATAAATACGTGCAAAAATCCAAACTACAATAAAGAAGAGTACACATAAAAATAGAGGGCATTTCTAATAAGATGTTTCTGTGCTTAAAAGGTTGCCTCACATGTCTCATTCCGGAGAGCATGGCTCTGGAGCAGTGTGTCTCAAACTTTAATGTGTGTTGAATTTGAATAGGAATCTCATTAAAATGCAGAGTCTTATGAAGTAGATCTGGGTAGGACCTGAGATTTTGTATTTCTACCACGCTCCCAGGAGATGCTGGTGTGCTGGCCTACAGACGACTCTGTGCCTGTGAAGAGCAGATGGGAGGGGGTAGTTGATGACTTTAGCCACTGCTTAGAGACTAATGGGGTGTCTGTGTTTGTGTTTGTGTAAGCTAGATTTGATATTTTTTTAAAAAAATTATTTATTTTATTTATGTGTGTGTGTGTGTGTGTGTGTGTGTGTGTG
>NDGN011425584.1:0-13051 GCA_002564285.1 Tympanoctomys barrerae
TCTCTAATTTTTGGTCTGTAAACTTAAGTTGTTAACCCTCCAGAAGAGAAGCTTAATGATATTGTTACCCTACTACATAGGCAGTTGAGCTTAACTTCACTATCTGTCTGACTATCAAACATCTTAGACATAATAGTGAACAGGTATTTTCTATCAAGTATTGATATGTCAAACTTTAAATTCCTACAGAATGTGAAGAAAAAAATTTAAAAAATTAAAAAATAGGAATAAACAATTACATATTTTTACACAGAAATTTAGAAATCCAACCATATACAGCACTGTAGCCAGACAGTTCTCTTTTTCATGATAGATAGATAATTCTCTCCATTTCTTTCACTGAGAGTTACTCAATATTAGGAACAAACTAATAAATGTGTGTGCATTTTATTTGGCCAATCTTTCAAAGCCCATCATTGGAAATAACTAGTAATTACTAGTCATTATGCTACAGTTGCCTAGCCATGCATTCAACATTATCTCATTTAATTGTAATCACCATCTGGGGATGGATTTCTAATGTGCATGGTGGAGACAGGAAGCACTTGAACAGCTTAAATAATGTCGCATGGACTCACTCAGACAGTGTGTGGCCTAGGTAAGATTCCGTCCCTCACTCCAGAGCCCTAGAGCTCAACCACCATGCACACTGCCTATGTTCACTGAGCTTGTGCAGCCTCCTCCATGCACTAAATAACTGAAAACTTAAGACATTCATACACCTTGTGAAAATTCACATAAAATAACCGGTCTCTTTCCCGTGCCTAGACACCCACACACGCTGATCCGAAGTTTCATGCTGCCTGTTTCACCCACGAGCTGAAATGTGGTTACTGCAGGCTGATTTGTTGCGGGTTTTTTTTTATTTTGTTTTGTTTTGTTTTTTTGCCCAAGAAGTGAAGCCTTCTTTTGATGTTGCACAAAGTGTGTGGAAAAAATTAATGTGTCTGGTCAAAAGGTCTTTCCTTCAACATCCTTGGCTTTTCCATGAGAGCTTGCCCCATTCGTCTTTCAGCAAGTCTTGCTAATGCTGCCTCAGACTGAAATTGCACAAGCCCTGCAGCAAGTAAGAAAGATGTTCAAAACTAGACTCATTGGCCTTAACAAGCATAATTTCTTACTGGCAAGACAATTATCTTACATGAAATCAATGTCTATATGCAAGCTCCACATACTGTAATGCTCCAAAGTACTCCCAAGGGCTGAAATTAACCCAGAACAGAGGAAATGGATCCTTTTCCAAGCTATGCACATTCTTTGTTTCTTATCTTACCACACAAACGAAAAGGGAAACATTGGCCTTTGATTTCCTGATCATTGGCATTTTTCATGTCTTCCCAGTTTGTGGGGTTTCCTTATCCTAGGAGACTGTAAGAAGGCCACAAATAAGGTGAGTAGGGCACAACATGTAGGAAGAAGTAAGCATCTTTGTCATGTCTAAGCAGAAGTTACAGGTCCCACCTTTTGGCCCATGGAAACTAGTTTTCTTCTCTTCTGCAGGACTGTACACAAGTAAACATCACTCCAAGTGACAGCATTCGCACAGAAGTGCCAAGTTGTTCCACAGAGAGAATGAGTAAGCCAATAGCCCTGGCTGGCAGCCAGTGAAGGGAAAATGTGCTCTGCATCCTCAGTGAGTCACCCGAACAGGCAGGAGGGAGGATTGGCAAGTTGGCCTGGACAGTGTGCCAGAGCTCACACCCTCAGCAGGCTCAGGACTGCATCGGAGGTAGGTCTTGCTGTGGTCCAAGAGAGCCAGGCAGTAGCTGTCTGACTGGGTGGCTGGGGTTTTCCCACTGATATCAGCATTAAATCCCTGTGGTCCTAAACACCCATGAGTTTTCTCCAAAAAAGGAATAAAGCAGAGGGCCCATCCCAGGTGGATGACCGTTGAAGGGCCCGCATCATGGGCCAACTTCTCCCCAGTATTTGCTTGGGTTGTTGTGCCCAATATCCCTGATTGCAAATCATATTTCAGCTGTGGTTACTTCTCCCTGGCTCATTTCCTCCTGTGGTTTAAGATGCCATCCAATTCATCCACATCCTTCATGGCTACTCCCGAGCTACTTATTTGAAAGAGGACTGTGCTAATATCATCACAATATAAGTGGTTTGCTTAGTAATTGCTACACAATGCATCAGTCTACTTAAGTAATTCTCAAAGAAAAATAAAAGCTTATCATGGCCAACATAAAGACAAAATAGCGAGATGCATAGCTGTCAAGACAGCAGAATGAACCTGTTCTTCCTCACTGCAAGCAGGTGGGTCGTGATAGAGAATGTGCTTGTCCCGAGAAGAGAAGAATCATTTTCTACTTAACACACAGATGAGAAAAGAGTGCACTTACATTGCAGCTTTCATGTTCTGAGAATCTCTCGAAGACTTGTTTTTAAAGCTCATCCATCATCATTCAGCAAGATTCTGTGTTTTTAACAAGTACCCAGAGTGGCACTGACTTACTGCTGTACATGACTTAACAAGTAGAATTTAGGTGACAGTAGACAGGATTTCTCCCTCAGTGTAAATGACAACCAGCTAACAACAGATTCCAGACAGAAACCTGGAATCTGGGAAAGGAAGCAGGGGTAACTGGGCAAGGGGGAGAAATCTAAAGCCTTGTTAGAGAGGCAGCCTCGTATCTGAGCAGGGGAAATACCTTGGGTTGGTGGTTAGTGCTGTTTTCTTTCATTCAACATGTATGCGTAGGCAATGCTCCTTGAGAGCACCATGTTTTTATAAGCCATGCATAAGCAGTTCATTATGATGTTAAACAGAACATTGACTGAGCTGCTCCTAGCTAAGGAGAGAAGTAGTATAATTACCCCATACCCACCTCTTTTGTTTCCTGCTTTAACCAACTAATTTTGGAGGAGTGAGAAGGGCCACAGCTAGCATATGGATGGAGAATGTGTGTGTAATTGGAGACAGGGGAGGGACATAGTCATGCAGAACACATCCCACTGCATCCTCCTGTGGAAAAATGTTAACTAGTGAGAAATTCCTCAGTTGAGGGGACTTCTGGGTTAGCTCAGTTATTTAAGCACCTGCTGGGGCAAAAGCAGCCCAGGGGACTGCAGTTAGATCCCCAGCTCTACATGCCTTACCAGACCCAACCCTTAAGGCAGCCTGAGCCAGCAAAAAAAGAAAATACTTCTCGACTTTTGCTCCTGCTTAGGCAGAGCTCAGTGGCTGAGGTTTGATCCCTGGCATACAGTGCCAGCTCCGTCCCCGGGGCTCACTGAGACAGCAATTGAGATGGAGTGGTGGCACATGCCTGTAATCCCAGCACTTGGGCGGCTGAAAACAGGAGAATCACTGAGTCTGATCTACGTAATAAGACCCTGTACATCCTGCAGACCCTGCCTAAATCCGAGGGGGGGGAGAGAGAGAGAGAGAAAAATTCCTTAGTTGAAGAGTACAGAAACAGTCCTGAAAAGAAACAAATCTCCTATTTTCATTACATGGTGTGGAAAGCAGTGTAGGTTACACTAAAAATTGTGTGTAGTCCACTGGTACATGTACCTTTGCATGAGTGATTTTCAGAGAAATCAGAGATAAGGGGAAGCTTCTAAGTCAGTTTGGAGGAAAACAGATATGATAAAGTCTTTTGGAGATGAGACTTGTGTAAGATTCAGAGAATTAAGAAACAATCGTGAGATTAACTCAGAGAATGAGGCTATCAACTTCCCAGAATGTGCAGAAAACTTGAGAAAGACCATGCAATTCTCAGAAGATAAGATCCAGTTGTTTTTATTTATGTTGCAGTAGGTGGAGTGACCTCACCTCACAACCGAAGCGCAAAAAGCAGCCTTTACATCTCTATTCTTTCCTTCCCACTTCCCACACATACAACCCTTGTCTTTAGGGACATTGCCCCTAGGATTATGGGAGCGAGGTATATTTACAAAGTTAAATTCAAGATGGTTCTGAGCACATTAAATAAACTGGAAGAGAGAATAACATATATGTAAAGTAAGAAATATGAGACAAGACTCCTGCTAGCAGAAGGGGTTACAGAAGGTTCCTACACAAAGTGGGATCTGAGGTCATTCCTGCAGGGCTGGAATCAGAATGCCCTGTCCAACTTGATGGATGAGCGTATGCAGGAGAAGAAAAGCTGAGGTCCCCACGGAGGGTAAAGAGAAAGGGGACTAGCGGGGCACAGATGAAGGACAGGCCAGGGCTACAGGGCAGCTGGACTGTAGACACCTCTGAAAAGCATGGGATGCTCTCAGTCAACTTCGGAGGACCTTGCCTGACATCGTAGGGCGGGGCTGTTCATGCTGTGTGGTCCTGCAGGCCAATCTGGACACAACTCTTCTGGCTCTTCCTCTCCTGAGGACCCATCTGGAAAGATTGTTACTCCATGGGATGCCTCCCAAACAGCACAGAGCTCCCTCCAGGTCTCTATGGAAGAGCAGAGACCGTGAGATCTGCAGTCCTAACTTCTGTTCTTTGTAAGTCTTAGCAAGACGCAGCCCATTTCCCCAAAGATACTTCATGGCTGAGATTTCCCACAGTTTTGCTAAACACAAAGGGCAAATCCTCAAGAGTGAAGTAAATGCGGACATGAGCGGCAGCTCCTTTCGGCTCGATGGGTTCACAGCCTTGGGAGAGCATGGCCAATACTTCTGTTAGGCCACCAAAAAAAAAGAAAAAGAAAAGTGTGAGTAATTGTAATTGGGAAGAAGAGGACCCAGAAATCCCCTCTGGGGAGGACAAGCAAGGATGGGGGAGAAGTCATTCTCAAGAGACAGTCCGCTGGCAGCCTTCTCCTCACTCCACTGCTGCTTGGAGGAGCCTCGAGCACCTCAGCAGTAGCTTGGCTTCTTCTCCTCTGGGTGAACAGCTGTCATTTTCCCTCCTGTGTTCACAGAGCTAAGATCTGGTCCACTTTTGCAACCACGTTTTATTGAAAAGCTTCCCTTCACACGGGAAGTTCAGTATCTCTCCAGGAGTAAAGAAGTTAAGCTGTTACATTCAGGCTCTAAAACAATTAATGGCAATGCAAACATGTGTAATGCTTAAGGGGGGAATACGAATTTTTACACTGCTGAAAGGAGGTCAAGTAAAAGATATGAGGCTGATTCTTTTCGAATCCTGTACTGCATGTTTATGTTCATCTAGCAGAATCCCAAACCCTCATATCACTGTCCTCATCACAAAGGAAAACAAAACCCAAGCAGAGCTTGTTTCAGGGCTCTACTGGTGGGAGGACATGGCAGGGGGCGGAGAAGAGGGTAAAAACTAGTGGATTCAAAGAGCATCACAAAAGCATACAGACAAGGAGGAGAGGAGAATGTGAGAGGCTTTCAGAGAACCAAAGTCTATGCAAAGCAAAACAAGAGAAGAAATTTGAAAATATAGTACATTAAACTCTTTGGCACTTGGGGGCTCGCTGTCTCCTCAGGGCGGAGCCTGTCCTCAGGTCCCCGCACTGCACATACCCCCCACTAGGGACTGAACCAAACTACACCCCTGTCCCTGCTCATGTTTCTATATTTTTCTATTTTTCAGAAAGGTCTTACTAAGTCCTTCAATTGTGCAGGATGGGCTTACATTTGTAAAATCCTGTCTCAGACTCCCAGAGTGCTGGGATTATCAACACGCTCCATGCCACCCATTATTCTCCTTAGTAGAATTGCTTTACCCTGTCCTTGAATGGGCCTGTGTTTTTCCCTTACCCCCTCGTTGTAGTTAGGGCTTACAAGGAAAGCTAGACAAGACATTTTTTATGGGATTATTTTATAGTAGTTACCCAAAGACTGAAGTATGAAGGAATGTGGGAAATCTGTCCATACTAAAGACCAAAGAATCCAGCTGAGGGCCTGGATCCCATGGCTATGTCCTGCATGAGTCCAACTGAAGACCTAGAGCTCATAACGATGCCCTCACAGATCTAGCTGGAGGCCTAGTGTCCATGACAATGTCTCACACACACCCATTTGGTAGACCTGTGCTGGGAAGACCCAAAGGTCACTGTTCGCAGTGAGAAAGTCTGTGCCAGCAGGGTGGAGGATCTGTGCCAGCAGGCTGAGGGATCCGCACATGAGCCAGGAAGCAAAGCTCACGGTAAGACCCGGAGCTCCCCCAAGGTGAACTGCAGCCTTTCCCAGTGGATCCAAGGTCCCGGAGCTCCTTCTATGACGAGAGCAGCCATGCTCGTGCCAGGAAAGTCAGCGTTTCCAGCTCCTCCAGGAGAACCAACAGCACCCCAGCTTCCCCTCCCTGTCTCTTGTTATGCTGTTGGCAGCAACCTTCAGGGGGGCCTTCCACACTCAGGATCACACAGATTCAGTTCATCTGGGTGTTGCAACTTGCCTACCAGTTGTCAAGCCACTGCTCCCTTGAAGTAGTTTTGTGATTTTTGCTCTGTCAATAAAATATATAGAAATAACCTGTAGCACTTCCAGGCCTGTGCTTGGCGAGCTGATGGGTGATTCCTGCACAGTAAAGCCTGCATTCCCAGGGAGGCTACATCACCCCCTGCTCTGGGGAATTAATGAATAAAGCACTCCCCACCCCTTCTTAAATGAAACCTGAAGAGAAAAAAGGAAGTTTTTGTACCTTTGTCCACCAAAATTCTAGGAGTTTTGGTGATTGCACATAATTTGATATCTCCAAACTGATACAGGAATATATCATCACAGTCGCTGTCTGCATGTGACACACATGTGTCCCACAGACTTTGAGTCATGTAAGCGTGTGTGTGTGTGTGTGTGTGTGTGTGTGTGTGTACTTGCGGCACACTTGAAGACAGAGCACTGCCAAGACTGAGATAGAGCTTGTTATTTGTTGAACATTATGAGCTTACACAACATTGTTTGCCCCTAATTTCTCCCAAAGAGCTCTTGCTCCTGAGTTTCATTCATTCTTCCTTCAGTTATTCTTGGGAATTCCTTGGCCCTCAATTGTTCTTCCTTTCTGTTTTCACTCTGTGCTGCCAAAGGGTCCCCAGTTTACCACAACCTACGACTTTGTTTCTAATCTGCCCCTGGGGGTTGTGAATAAACTGAGAGCCATTGAATGAGAGGCTGAAGCATACGCCTGAGGGTTGAGAGGCTAACATGGTGCACTTAGATTCTCTGAAATGAAGACAATGCTAACCTTTCATAATGCTTAATGGTATATTGAACAACTGTGCATTGGGGACCACTTTGGTCTTTACATGCCCTGCACCTATTTTGTTTATTAGAAACTATGTCTGCCTAATACCATCATCCTGTTTCAATTCCTATTATGAAGGATATCAGACAATGACCACCTGTAAAGATTTACACTGTCTTCTCCAGTGTTGTTTTTCTCTTCTGGGGGAGAAAAACTCTCCTTCTCCCTTTGCCCTATGGTGCACAGCGCCTCCCACTGGAGACCTCCACATCCCTACTGCATTGAAATTGTCCCTGGGATGTACTCCAGCCCGTGGAATGTGAGCAAACCGAACCGTGTCCTGCAGTTCAGAAGGTGTTACACGAAGCAGAGCTGAGCAGGTCTCCAGCAGCCAGAGCCCAGCTCATGCCCATGACTGCACGTGAGGAAAGAGCGCACGGCCCACGGAAACGTTGGGATTGTTTATCAGAGCAAAGCTGATCAATGCACATTCAAAACAAAGTACTGCCAAAGGGTGACATTGTTGTTCTTGTTGTCATTTTTAAAGAAGGGCCTTTACATTTCATTCTAGCATGAGGTGGGACAAATGGAATAAAGAAGGGTCTTGGCCCTGAGTGGACCTGAGTTGAACCGCTTAGCCTCAGTGAGTGTGGAGAACTCTCACAGCAGCACTGCCTTCTCTGAAGCTTTCTTCTTTTTCTTATTGAGGACTCAACTCAAGGTGTTTGCACAGCGCTATTTCCTCAACCCTTCTGTATTTATTTGCTGAAAAGCTGCTGATTTGCCCAGGCTGAGCTCGAACTTGCGACCCTCCTGCCTCAGACTCCCAGACTGACCAGGCACCCTCACATCCAACATCTCGGAAGCTCTTTCTGTTAAAGCTGATTTTCCCAGGCACCCTACTCAGAATTTACTAACTTGGAGTCACAAAGACTATTGCCTCAAATACATTATTATAGGAAAGACCATGCGTTCATTATAATACTACAAAACAAGAAAACAAAACATCAACTCATTAGTCACCATTGAGATTGTCCTGGCACCAACTCCTCACTGAAAACTAGAGGGAAAACAGGAAATGCTTAACCATTTCAATATGGGCTATTTTCAGTAAAAAATAACAGTATGGGTTGATGAAGGAGACTTTCAAATAGTAAATATTGAATAAATGATGATATCATTATAGAATCAAGATTTTATAAGCAACCTCTGACAGATTAATCATTTCAAATAATGATTATCAACAGACCCTAAAACTGGTGAAAGACTTACAGGGAATTGGGTGTTCACACAATGTCTTTTTGCCATACGGACTGATGTTTAGTTATAAATCATATTTACACTGCAGGGTCAGACTGTCCACATCATCATCTACAAAGACGAGAAACCCAGGAGTGCTGACTCCCGCCTTAAGACGAAGCTCATACAACCCAAAGAATTAAAATTACTTGAGCTTCATTTAAGTCTTCGGATCAAAATTTAGATTTCTAGAGAATATGAGAATTAGAGAACAAGTAAATCCCACTTGGAACACCTGGTCTTATTTTGAATGCATTAATTGTGTTAATTTTTATTTATCTTTTCCATCTATCTATCTGTGTGGAATATAAGCTGTAGTATCACAGGAACCTTGTACAGATGCATTGTTGCTCTGTTCCTGAGCTCAGGTAACAGGCTTCATACACTAAAATGTGGCACATGAATGTGTAAGTTATTTGAACCTCCCCTAATCCACTTTCACATCTGTAAACTGGAGATGTGCCTTCAAGGGTCACTATAAGGACTACAAAAAGAGAATGGAGGTCCAGCTTTTGGAAGACTACAGGTGTTTAATAAAAGGCATGTGTTTCTTTCACATATATCATACATCAGATCCTCATGATAGCAATACAGAATATGGCCAGAACTATTACATTTGGCAAATGAACAAGGTGAAGCACCAAAAGGCAGCTTAGGAAGCCCATTCCTAGCTGAACTGTCACACGGACAATGCAGCCAATCACACCCAAAAGAACCTGGCTTTCATTCTTTAGCACATGTAGCGGTCCCTACTCAAGTCGTAGCCAAACTCCAGCACTCCGGCGCCTCCGTCCCACCTCCGCCTGATCCTTCCCAGGGCAGGAGATGTGGACAGCCTCTCGCGGCCGAGCTGGTGCCGCGTGTTCCTAGGGCTCACCTGAGTCCCGCCTTCCAGACCACGCAGCGATCCTCAGTAGAGCAGGTCTGTTGTCCTCGGGCCAGTATTCTGCTTTACAAACACCCCAATCCATGTGCAGCATGTTCTCGAATCTTAGGAAGTCACGTGGTGAAGCAGCCCCGTTATCCCACCACATCACAAAAGCCTGGGTGCTGAGCCAGGGAGCTTTTCTCTCGTGGGCAGAGTTTCAAGGCTCAGCAGTGAAATCTGCTTCTTATGCAAGGATCCAGCTAACAATCCAGCTAATCTGCAGTGATCTCAATGGGCCATAATCTTTCCATTTATTTTGGATTTCAGTGGGCTGTTGCTTCTCTCTGACCAAGTCACTTTCCATGCCCCTAAAGGCAGACATTATTTTCACTCCCAGGGCGTCTACTCCTTTGATATAGAGTCCAGAAGTCCTGAAGCCTTGGAAGCTTGTGTATCCAGATTTCTATATAAATATCCTCTGCTGGCTCCCCTTGCATTTCAGCCGCACCACTCATTTCCTGAATAATTTCTTGAGCTTTCACTTTCCCAAACCCTTGCTCCCTTGAGTAATGAAGCTTGGAGGTAACCCATGGTGCCACATGTTCTCCCTTGCATGCCCCTGTGCAGGCCTCCCGCTTTGCAGGGTAGAGGTGCTAATGAGGGCAGCGTGTGTAGACTCTTGAAAACAATTGCAATGTTGGGATGTTTCATCTTGCGACCTCATCTCCCAGGAAACACTGCAGCAGTGGGGGTGAGGTGGACTGGGAAAGTGGAACAGCGGTAACGGCATTGTCTCTATTACCAAGACATGCCTCCTACAGGTCTTGTGACCTTACAGTATTCAGATATGACCTCCTTAAAATTATCCACCCTAGGCCATGCATCTAGTGGATGATAAAATATTCTTAAAATGACTCTAGATTCAGACACATTTACAGTTATGCAGTCCTTGCTGTGTCCTGGGTTGTAAACATTTTCCCTGCTTCTTTCAGATGAGTCCAGCCTACCCTAAGAGCCAGCACACACCAACAGTCCTGTCCCCAACTTTGTAAATGAATCTTCATGGATCATGACAAAAGAAGAAAAATAGCAACACCAAGCACAGATCTATTTTAAGGAATGATTTCATAGACTTTTTGGTGTAGACTACAGGAAGTTAAATGTTTAAGTTTGACTGTTAATGGTTTTTAAAAAGAGATTTTATAACTTCTGTTTCAACCCTCTCTAATGCAATCACATGGGTTCCTTGGCTTATAGTCTCTGAAATCAATAAGGCACACCAGGCAAGGGGATGAAGAGCATGGCTCAATCACCAGCACAGAGCCAGGCTTCAGTCCTTCCTGGTCGGGGGTCGTGGCACACACTTGTAATCCCAGTACTCGGGAGGCTATTACAGAAGGACCATTGCAAGTTCAAGCCCAGCCTGGGCTATAAAGGGAGTGAAAGGCCAGCCTGAACTGCATAGTGAGCCCCTGTCTCAAAAAGACAAAAAAAGAGTTGCTTTGGTGTCAAAAAAGATCTTAAAAAGAAACGAGGGGCTGTTTGTCTCTTTGTAAAGGTGGATAGTGTTTCCAAGTTAACAGCTTAAAAAGATTCAAAAGACTATATTTGAGTGATTGTTTCTTTTTTCTCTCTCTCTCTCTCTTATTTTTGTATGTTTAAGACAGGGTCTTGCTATGTAGTTCGGCTGGACTTCTACTCCCTATGTAGCCCTGGCTGGCCTCGAACTTGTAGCAATCCTCCTACCTCAGCCTCCCATGTGCTGGGATTATAGGCATGCACCACCACATCTAGCTAGGCTGATCATTTCTAAGTACTGTTGCTATAACATTGAAAATCTGAGGTCATCTTATTACAGTAAGAACTTCCAGAGCAAGAAGGATAAGAAAATATAGGCATTGTTATAATTTGTCCTAATTTTTAGTTTATGTTTTATTCTTATATGTGTCATGCTCATTCTAAATAATATAGAGCACCATGTTCAATATTTTATATGTTCCATATAAGAATACTTCTGAAATTAAATTTGAGATATGCTACTTGACAAGTATGAGCACATTTATGGATATAACCTAACGCAAAATTACAAATTAATATTTGCCTCAAGAAAGCTGGGTGTTCTTGTGGCTATATCTATATATCTATAAGAGAAATTGTTTGCAAGTGCAATATATATGGTAAGCATTTAGCATAAAGTTATAAAATTCAAGTTATTTCATCCATCATTAAGCCAATCAATGTGCATATGCTTGGATGAAGATAATAGATACAATTTTCTGTAAATTGTAATCTTTAAATTTAACAGTTGCATGACTTCTACTAATCACCAAAGTATTGCTGTCAAATGACTCACCTATCTTCAAGTCATTTTAAATAGACATAAGTCTTCATTTTTTATCACCTGTATCTGCTTTCACGATGTTGACAGATTTGTACAAATTCATAACGCTGGGCTGTAGTCCTTTAATTGCTGTCAATAGGGTAGTCGTGGTTCTCAGGGAGGTGCAAGCTCACTGCACTAGTGTCAGCGAAGTTCTCATTTCGCTGTTCTATTACTTTCTGTTCTTCTGGCCACTTAACTTACCAGAGCAATTTTCCTAGTACCAACTTGATATCATTTCCTAATTCAAACTCTTCTGTGGTCCCTAACTAGCCACAAATCAATCCTTTTGTAATTCCAGTGTTCAAGTTTCCTCATAGTCTGTAGCCACTTACACATCCTGTCATGCTTTCCTGATGTAACACCTACACCCAAGAAAGTGTTTTTCATTAAAATTAAAATCATTAAAAATTGTACTTCCTAAACATTTTTCATGGAATAAGCAATTTGCCCACATCATAATCTTGACAGTACTTTAAAATATAATTGTTTATGGCATACAATACTAGACAGAATGAAGCAATAACCTTTAATTTTAAGTTTGACTTATTCCTTCATTAAGGCTTGGTTAAATGACTCCATCTTTCAGATATCTAAATGTGTTGGGATATTTGTACATCTGCTTTGTATATATGTTGTCCATAAACTTAAATCTAAGCTAGTAAAATTCTTATGAACAGGTAAAATGTTAAAAATTACAAAAAATATTAGCTCTGGAGGGCTGAGGAGATAGCTCAGCAGTCTAAGCACCTGCCCAGCCAGCACAAGAACCCGGGTTCGATCCCCAGTACCTCATGTGCCATACTAGCCACCAAAAATGAGCGCAGTGGCAAATGCCCATAATTCCAGTGCTGGAAAGGCTGAGACAGAAGGATCACTACAAGTCCAAGCTGCATAGTGACACCCTCTGCCAAATACATAAGTAAATAAAAGATTAAAAAATTAGTTCTGACCTAACAAATAAGAGCATTTTTTTCATGCTGCCCCCAAAAATCCAAATAAAATCAGACGTTGCTGCTAATTCACCTTTTCCATGATCCTGTGAGTTAGAAGAAACTATGGTCTTCACCCTACATCATTAATACGTTGGCTTTTCCTCTTCATAGTTTTTACCCTATGAACAAAGGAAGGATGCTTCATGTATACGTTTACATTCAAAGAAAAAAAAGAGGGGTGTTCCTAGCTATATCTTTACCTTATCAAGACAGGAAATCTTCAAACAAAAGCTCAGGTCAACAATTTTGGACATTGTCAGTTAAACAGAAGGCCCAATGCTATTATGGGCTACTGGACTTTTTAAAAATACTTTGCTGAGTTTACACACCTATAATACTCAAATAATGGAATTTACCAAAAAAAAAAAAAAAAGGTATACAGATGAATGTCCATTTTATAT
>NDGN011425586.1:0-29109 GCA_002564285.1 Tympanoctomys barrerae
TCTTGTGTTAATACCTTCCTTATATTATATCTGTTCCTCTAAGTAAAACCCTAACCGATACATTTAATTTTTAGAGAAACATTTTTTCACTACTTTCCCTCTCTTGGCACCACTCTTAGTATGTCCACACTATTATTTCTTACTGGATTGAAGAGGAGGTATACTGTTGAAAGTAGTGAGAAGAAATGAGAAAAGGAGTGCTGTAGTAATATCACAAATGAATGGAAGTTATGCTCACAAAAAATGATTCCAGTAACTGTGTAAGCACAGTAATGAAGAATGAATATGCTATCAATCCCAAATGAACATTCGGTATAGTTCCGTACCAGTTAAATTAAGATCAAGTGGTGCTATTTTCATGAAATTTTTTTTCTGTATTTCAGGGAAGGGTCTACAGGGTGTTCAGCATCTCACTACTAGATTGGACTCATAATGATTCTCCTGTTTACAGCCTCCCAAGTGCTGGGATTACAGGTGAGCGCCACCATGCCCAGTCTCATTCGCTGTCTTAGCATGCCCCAGGGGCCAGGCTGGCACTGCAGGTGGGGGATAGAACCCCTGGCCCCTGCACCTGCTTGCTGACATTGTAATCCACTGAGATGTTTGGCTGGCCCTTCATGGGATTTTAACAAACAAATGCTCACTTTTAGAACATTTAACATCTTATTTATTCCTATAGGGTTCTAGAAGGCAGTGCACTAAATTTGTGGCTTACATAACTCACCTTACACACAAATCCAATCTATTTCTTGTGGTCTATTACAATCTATGGTTCTTCTTCACTTACCATGTTTTTACTATTAATCACTAATGAAATGGAGAGTATACACTGAATGAGGCTTGCTGGGGCTGCACTATGTAAAAGAAAGAAAATTAGTACTTTTGTATGCTTATACATAAAATTATTATTTTTAAACATAGTGTTATGGTTTGTGTCTAGTTGTACCCCCAAAGCCTCATGCAGTCAAAAAGCTGAGACTTCTACAGTTTGAGACTAACTCATCATCCACTGGGATATTAGGTCCACGTACTGTTGGGATTATGGGTGTGAGTGCTACAGCCAGCCTTGGAGTGGATAGCCTGAATGTAACATAAAAGAGACAGAGAGACAGACCTCATCTCTGTTGCTATTGTTGCTGCTACTCTTTCATTTAGCTCTTTGCTGCCACCATCAATGGATGTTCTCTGCCCCGTGCCACTCTGCCTTAGAGCCAACCGAGTATGAACTGAAACCTCCAGTAATAATAAGCTAAATAAACCTCTCCTTCCATCAATTTGGGTATCAAGTATTTGTCCCAGGAATGAGAGAAGAGTAACTGAGACAGAATTGGTACCAGAGAAGTGGGGCTATTGCTGTGGCTAAAGCAATGTTGATTATGAGTTTTTGGGACTGGCTTATGGGAAGAGAGAGGAAAGGTTTGGAGAAGTTGTCTATTTGTGAAGAGCTGGAACGCCTTTAACTCTTCCATCGGGGAGATTCTGGTCAGAGCTCAGAAGACCAGAATGCTTGGATTCCAGATGATCTGTGCTATGGCTTGGCCTGAAGTCTGTCTAATTTTGCTTGTGTCCAGAGACTTTGTCTGAGACTGAGATTAAGCATGGTTGACTGATTAATCTTTCAAAAGATATTTCAAAGCAGCCAAATATTGGGGCAATAGAAAGGCTGTTACTGGGGGCTTTTAGCCAGATTTATATTGAGATTCAAAAGCAAAGAGCCCAGCAGGATGGTTTAAAGTGTTGTGAGTTTGGCCAGAAAGGAAGCTTCAATCAAGCTGTGGATTGCAATGATATAGCTGAGAGTATCTCCATTACTGGGAAGGAATAAGAGAATCAAAAAGATTGTCTGAGGGCATCACAAGAGGCAGCAGGTCTCCACCCTTTGCAGCCTCAGAATTGTAAGGGTGAGTGGCTTTGCTTTGAGGAAAAAAGGCACAGAGCCCCATGTTCCAGAATGGTGGCAGTGGTCACACCAAGTTCAAAAATGGCACCAGCATGGAGTATTTGTTCCTCAGAATCAGGGTCAGAGTGTTCATCAATCCAGGCACTTGAGCCCTACAGCCAGGAGAGAAAGAAGTCTGGCCACTGCTCCATCTGTCAGCAGACGCTGGCATTGTCTACATGGCCTTGGTTTTAGGTGCATTTAGAATGCAACAGATATGAGGTTAGGAAGGCTTCCACCTCAATTTCAGATGAAGGCTTGGAAGGCCAGGCAGTGTGTCTCTGAGGGGCAGTGTATAAACCTGTGCCTGAGAAGCCTCTTCCGTGGAAACTCTAGAAGTCTGGAAGAGCCAGGAATGTAGATCATCTGTGGAAACTATAAGGAGGGAGCAAAGCTGGCCTGAGAAATAATTCATGGGAGTTACATCCACCAGCCCTGCCACAGGGGCAGAGCCACATGGAGCTCACAGTTTGTCATAGATTGCTGTGGATGTTCTACAAGGACCTACAGGATTTAATGTTTTTTACCCTGCTGAATCTTGGATTTGTGTTAGTCCCAATGCTTGGTATCCTGTTATGTGTACCTTTTGGAATGGTAATGTTTGTTTTATGCCACTGAATATTGGAAGTATTTAGCTTTTTTTTTTTTTTTTTTTTTTGTACAGTGGCTCACAGCTAAGAGTTAACCTTAGATCTTGGAGGAAACTTGGGACTTGCACTTTTCAGTAATGCTGAAAATGTTGGGACTTGGCAACTCTTAGAAATAGACTACAATGTCTTTTGCATAAAGGGATGTGCATCAGTCTTTGCGGGTCCAGGAACTGAATGTTATGGCTTGTGTCTAGTTGTCCCCTCAAAACTTCATGCAGTCATAGGGTTGGGACTTCTACAGTTTGAGACTAACTCATCCTCCACTGGGATTTTGGGTCTGAGTACTGTTGGGATTATGGGTATGAGTGCTACAGCCAGCCTTGGGGTTGATAGCCTGAATGCAACATAAGAGACACAAAAGACTGACTTCCCCTCTGTTGCCATTGCTGCTGCTACTCCTCCATTTTGCTCTCTTGCTCTTTGCTGCCACCATGAATGGCTGCTCTCTGCCCTGTGCTATGCTGCCTTGGAGCCCGTATGGACTGAAACCTCCAGTAACTGTGCGGTTTCCTTCCTTCCCTCAATTTGGGTGTTGGGTATTTGTTCCAGCAACAAGAGGAGAACAACAGACATATAGCTTTTGTGCTTGGCTTATATTCTAATAATTAGTCAACTTAAAGTCTATGCTGAATGTAAGAAGAACAGTTGTAATGCCTGTATAATAATAAAGATAATATAGCATAATTAAGCCAAAGCAAATGCTTTATGAAGGGCTGATTTTTTAATTACTAAAAAGCTTATTTCAGTCCTTCAATCCCAAATTTATTCTAATGTTTAATTTATAAAATATTAAACTATTGGCATATTATTATTGTTTACCAGGCCATAAAACATAAGTATAGGAAATTACTGAATCTATAATTTATTTAAACTATTCTATGTCACATCACCATTAAACAAAAAAATCTTAATTTTTTCTAAGTTACTAGAAACTTTGAGTCAAATGATGGTACCTATATTTGCTCAAGTTAGTTAATTAAGCCTTTTATTAAATGAGGATTTTTCTCTTTCTAGAGAAATGGAAGTTATATCACAATCTTCATCCTGTCAATTAATAAGATAGAATAATTGTCAGCCAAAATTTAAACTCACTTTGAAAAATCTAATATCTGAATTTTTTTAAACTGAATTCATCCGTGAGATTTATGTGATGATCTTGACTGATCTAATTTCCAGTACTATGGAAACAAGTTACTCTTCTCCCTGACTCATTTTTCTAATGTAAGTAAATTCAAGTGTTTTTAAGTCTAAATGTTATCATTAATTTTTCTATAAGAATTTTTATGTAGAAGGCTGCATGATAAGCATCTCAGGTAATAGAAATGCATTTTTCAGAGCCCTGAGGAAATGAAGACATTATTGGCCCCAATACAAATTCAACAAGATTGTTACATTTAACTGAAACTCTTCTATGCCAATGTGGGTATATTTTCTTTTAGTGTGCTTTAGAATCTTTTTCAGGATACCTGGGAGAATATTTTCTGACCAATGTATGAGAAATACTCCTGATGAATAAAGCTTTTGTGTGAGAAAAACAGAATCCTATCATCTTTGAAATATACTTGAGATGAAAATATAAATTGTAAACTCTCTTTGGAGAGGAACTTCATAGTATGTATATGTACAGGAGAGCACAAAAATGTATATGCTTTATTGCTGCAATTCAAACCCTGTAACTCTATCTGAAACAAATTACTACAAACATCAAAGTTTAATCAGAGACATCCACTTCTTTTGTTGTTTATAGAAGAAAAGCTAAAAATGATTTAAAAGTCCAAGTCATAAGATGGGTCGGTGATTGATTTTCAGGCACTCTGTAGATGTTTACTCTTATAAAATAGTATTGTGATGGAATAAGATGAAAAATATTAATATGTATAAGTTTGAATATATAGCAACTTTAGAAATGATATCAGAGCTGCATTAAATTCAGTGTTGCATTGATCTTTTTACTTATGTTCATTGTAGTAGGTTGAACAGATAACATCCTAGTTTGCTGAGACTGAGGTTTCCTGTAATGTGAGACAGTTTTTTGAGGAAAACATGAAAATTCTAGGCAAACTGGTGCTGCTTGTCATCTTTCTTTTTATATAATTTATTTTATATAAATTTTTTTTCTTTTGAAGAGTAAAAACAGAAGCAAAAAGAAATAGAAAAAAAGACAGAAATAGGGTCACACACAAGAATGCATATGTTACAAATTTTCAAAACAGGAATAGTTAATGAACAATGGTTATTGTATTATCTATTTTGTCATCAAATCTGTTGCTCAGATTAACAGATATAGTTATGCAAGATTGGGGAAATTATTGAGTATTTGCACTTCTATCAAGCAATCTTTATAGGGATTTCACAAATATTTGATAAACTAATTTATAAGACAAAGTTCTATTCTATGCTAGGTAAAACTATAAATACAATTTTTTTAATTTGTAGAAAAGTAAACAAGAGCCTAAGAAGGTTTATGAAGGGACCAGGGAGATAGCTGAGCAGAATAAGCATTTGCCTGGCAAGCTCAAGGGTCTGGTTCAATCCCAGGTTCCGCTGGGAAAAAAGGCTTATGAATTTTGACTGACAGTTTGAGATACCAATAAAATACAGACCAGCTAAGTGCTTTGTAAGATTGAACATTTTAAAATAAAGACCTCAAATTATACCATCATTTCTATTTTTTAATAATTAAAAAAAATATCATTTACTTTTGGAGGCTGCAAGTTCAAAAAGTAAATTCTAAGAAAGGAATTTCAAATATACATGTAAAATAATTGTTTAAAGTTTATATACATTAAATAATATTTGCTGCCATTTGAAAGTTGTCTCTATTTGATATAAATATGATGCTATTAAATCTCTTCTAGTTTGACTTTATAGGCGTTCAAAAAGAGGAAACAATTTCATGCATTAATTCTTTGTTCTTAGTCATTTCATACATAAATCCTTTTTTTTATGCTTACTAACCATCTTCCCAGAAAATAAATACAAAATTCTGTGATTTTTATATTGTGTGAACAATGATGCTGAAAGTATCTACAAAAAAATGTCAAAGAAAATCAACTTTCTTCTTCCTGAATCTGCTGTCTCACATATGTGGTGCTCTTCCACAATTAACTAAAGCTGCATAAACAGGAAGGATTAACTTAGGAAGGCAAGGATCTCCTGGTTCCAATACTCCCCATTAAATTTAAAGCAACTCATATGTTAGTCTGAAGAGCAAGAGAAATATAATAGTAAGAGCTACTTCACTGGGGAGCTTATACTTAGTATGACATGGGTGCTATGACCCTTTTCCCTTAAGACAGGAAAACAGTTCAAAAAGCAACGAAGCAATACTATGGGTCAGTGAGAGATAAACAAGGCATGACGATTACTTTCATGACAAAATGTTTTATCTTACAAAATACATTATCCTACAAACTTGATTTTATTATTTAGGAACATTTTTTTTTTGTGACCCAGTTCCATGAATCTCAAGCGTGTGATGTGTAGGCCAGAGAAGCCTCCAGATTGCTTGTAGGAACATGTTGGCCCAGTTGGTCCAAAGCATTTGGACAGGAAGAAAAATAAAACTTTTGTTTCCAGGAGCAGTCAAGAAGGTTTACAAAGAGAAGATTGATTGTATGTTTTGACAAATTTTTTTTGGAGTCCAAAACATCTTAACAAGAAATAAATTCTATTTTGTCTTTCTGTCCTTTTCTTTCTTTCTTGCACCAGTAAGAGTGGGATTTCCTAAAAAATTTCAAATGAAACTATCTTAGTTGATACGAATACCATACAATGAGTGACACAGCTAGAACTTCAATAAAGCCCTTCCATCTCTGGAATTTGTAAAAATATTTTGGATCTGTTACATGACACAGAGAAACTGATAGCCAGAGAGGTAGAGTGATATGTTCAGTATTTCCTACAACTGTCAGGCCTTGTGGTCAATAAACAAATTCACATCCTCCGCAGGGTCCCTCAGATGCCAAAGGATAAGATGGTACTATTTCCAATAAGCTGTGTCTCTCTAACAGCAATAGGATAAAATAATATATATCTTCAGATTTTTATGAGTTAACAATTCATATTTGAAAAGATACCTGCAATAAGGACTCACATCAATCAGGAACTGTCCATCTTGTCCCAAATAATTTTGTCACAAATACTTAGGTTACATAGATGTGTCAGTCTCTTAGAATTAGAGTACAGGACAGATCCTATAGTATATTCTTTAGATTATATGTGACTTTTTGCATATATATTAGAAGTACACATCCATCTTTTCACCTAGGTATAACATTTCCTAATAAGCTAACTCTTTCCTATCCTTGAAACACAATGATTTTGTAGTGGTAGCATTAGGCCTAAATAAGCATACCAACTCCAATGGGTATAGAAGTATTATTTTTAAGAGATAAGATATCATACACAAGGAGGCTTTGTGATAATCACTAAGTAGCTTACAGTTAAAGTGTGATGGATAAGCTTCTTTCAAAGCTTTCAGCATTTCAGCTGCCTGCCTCTCTTTTGAATAGCCATATTTATTATAAGATAATCTTCCAGATAGGCTGGCCTGCTTGCCGCCTGCCCTTCTGGTGAGAGTGTGAAGAGGCAAGAGTAGAAAGGGTCAATTGGAGAAGGAGAATGCATTCCCTGCCAGCCTGACACTTCCAGCAATGCATTTAGACTCTCATATTTGCTACAAGATATTAGACTTACTCTGATGGGTGCCAGAGGTATAATGCCCTCTTGTCAGTACATTATTTCAGACCTTGGAAATATAACGGAGAAAGGCAATTTACTAGATGGAATCGGAGTGATCTAAAAAAGTTTGAGTCTTCCTGGCTTCTGACTTCTCATTTGCTATCTTTAACCTGCAGGATGGGGAATTTGGTCTCATCAGTCTCAGGACAGTGCAGAGTGGTCAAGGCGTTGGGGTTGTCTCATATCCATGTGTGACAGACGCAGACTCTGACATAAAGCTCCTGGTCTTCTGTGTTACTCTTTTGATCCAAGTTTTATATTTTATTATTTTACTCATAAATTTTAGTGTTATAAAAATTCTTGCTGCCCCAAGACCCACATGGTCTTTTGTTAAAATAACTGCTATGCATTTTCAAGATAAATTAAAATTCCATGTGGTTTTTTTTTTGATTTTTATATTTTGGAGGAAGTCTGTTCTCAAAATGATGTGTTCTTTTTTAATTTCAAAACATTGTTTTAAAAATAAAGAAGGTGCCCAAACCCTGCATGGCACAGTGCTTGCCAGTGCCACCATGAAGGCAGCTCTTTCCACCGTCCTCACCTATCTGCCACCCTCAACACACAAGCACATCATTGCTTTCACACATACGAGAGAAATAGAAAGGGAAGCTAAGAGGAAGAGTGGTTTATCTTGCTGTTAAGAACAGCGAGCTCCCTCCTCCCCCTGTTGGTCCTGACGCATCTGCACATTGGAGGAGTAATAAGAGTTCTGTGCTCCGTGAGGAGGCTCCAGACCTAAGTGTGCAGATCCTTTTCTGGGCTGTGGCTCCCAAGAACACCCCAGAGGAAGGTGAAGAGTAAGCCTTCCATCCCCCACGGTGGCCATGTGCTGGCTCATAGTTAACCGCTGCCTTTCTGGGGAAAAGAAAGTCATTTGCGGATCCTGCTGATTTCCTTAATGCATCCTCTTGCTGGGGCTAGCTGTCCACGGCATGCGGGTGCTGAAGTGGGAGGAGCTGGGCTGCCTGTGTGAGCAGGCTTGGCCATGTCTTGGGTGTCACTCCTTGGGCGTCACCCATGCGGAAGACTGTGTGCTGCTTGCCTTCATAACATAGCCTTTCATCAACCGAAGTATTAAATAATTTTGGTACCCAGTTCCATGGATAGGTTACATTTTTTTTGAACATCAGTGGAAAGATAGATTTTTCCAGCAAACTCAGGTTTAAAAGGTATTTAAGAGTCAAACATCTTTTAGATGATTCTAACAAGTTACTGGCTAATATTAAAAATCACTGATTTCATAAAAGCAACCTGGAATTTCAAGCACATTTGCCTTTAACTCTCATTATTGACTGTGTTTCAGTTTGTCCCCCTTCCCCAGCCAGAGTGCATGCACTCTCATTTTCTGGGTTGGTTTCCCTGGGCTTCAAACTGCAAAGGTAGTATCTTTCACAATCTTGAAATTCCAAGAATCACCTCATTGCATGAGGGAGGAAAGCAGACATTTGATTCTACCAGCTCCTGAAATCGCAGGCTGATTGCACACTGAAATCACCTCTATTGAGTAGTGGATGTAACGCAGAGAACCCTCCAGAAGTCTGGGAGGAGCGTCGGAGAGGGAGAGAATCGGTGCCTGCGCCTGCACTACCAGGTACAGCGGCACAGAAAGTGACTCCCAGTGTTCTTCTGCCCTGTGGGACATGTCTGTAACACAACCTATGTGATGATTATGCCATGTGTCTGCATGGGAATATCACACAGTGCCTTAGAAACACATACAAGTGCTATGTTTGAATTAAAAGTTCAAAATATATTTTGAAAAATCTAAATCTTTACTGGAACTGTCTTAGGAAAAATAATTTTTCTTCTTCCAGAAACAAAAACTATACATTTAACTCATGGCACCTTTCAATAATAGTAAATCACTAAATTCCTGTTTATCTTGTATTTTATATCTAAGGACCAGTATGGTGTTTACTTAGTATGTAGAAGACATTCAACAAATATTTGCTGAATCAGTAAATTAATTTCATATTCTATAGTCTTCGGAGATGCTCAAATTTCGCAGAATAATTATTGTGCTAAGATCCAGAGGAAAACAACAAAGTAATCCTCTGTTTAAATGCCTAAACAGTCTTCCCCATGTTCCCTGTGTAAAAACATGCAATAGGATGATTTCAGATTTGAATCCAAGTAGAATACTTGAAATTTATTTTTTTTTACAAGGGAGAAAAGCTCTATATTTTGGGGGAGAAGTGGGCCCAACATGGCCCTTGGTGATTTTATTTTGGAAAATAAAATATAAAGGGCATGGATATTACTTCAAAATATTAAATTTTTGTCTTATTTCCCACCGTTTAAGTAGTTTTGTTGTGGACAGCTTGCAAATATTAACCCACATGAACTTAGAAACAGTGGGGTATAAGAACAAGCACACATAAACTCTACAAATATAAAATTAAAAGAATTTTCTATACGTGCTCACAAGGTATCTATATCTTTAGGAGATTTGTTTTTATTATTATGCTACAAGTATTGTCAGTACTTACAATACTCTGTTTTTGAAAAATAACCAAATGAATTATGCACTGATCAGATTGGTTCCCTGTGCAGTGGAACCAACCTGTTCAATAATAGTAACTATTAATTAATTAATAATGGTTATTAATGACATTATTAGTGATTATCGTTCTTATTACAAAATTAAATGGAAACAAAAAAAGGAAGGACACTTAAAAAAGGTGTTAATCAGGGTCGGGGAGATAGCACAATGGTCTAATGTGCCTGCTCACACAAACTTAGGCAGGCACAGGCAACTATGGCTGGAACCCCGGCACCACATGTCATGCCAGATCCCCATTCAGGGCGGCTTCAGCAGGCAAAAAAAAAAAAAAGAAAGAAAGAAAAAGAAAGCTGTTAGTCATTCATGGTCATTGATGCCTATATTCCCCACACTCTGGGAGGCTGTGGCAGGAGGATCCTAAATTCCAGCCCACTCTGGGGAAGGCAAAGACATAGGGAGACCCTGTTTTCTAATAAAAAAATGACTGCAGATGGAGCTGAGTGCAAAGGCCCGATCACCAGCAGTAAGGCAAAGCAAAGGGAAGTTAGCAGTTCCCTCAGTGGGCCATATGCTCCAAGCTGAAAGCACTGTAACTTAATGGTGTCACAAAAGCTGCACTTAATTTTTCAACATAAGCATATTGATTATTTTATTTAATATGCTACAGAGTGAGCCAGAAAGCCTTACTCTAAAAGCAGCTGCAATGGAAAGTGACAAGAGTTTTATTACTGCTAGAAGGTTTCTAGTGGAGCTCTGGGAAAAATTACAGATTTCCATCGCAAAAAGGTCATAAAAATTTATGAGACACAACAAAGAGGAGAAAAGACACAGACTACCAGGAAAGGTGACAAATTCCAAAAGGGATCTCAACTCTAAGCTTAATGGTGTTGAAGTCTGTGACATTTCAATATTATCTCCTGGTAACTAGAGGAGAGAGGCAGAAAGCCTTTCTTGCTCACTGGACCACACAAATTATTATTTTGAAAATAACATCAACATATGTAAGCGTTTATGACCCAAATTTAAGTGAAAATTCCAACAAATAAAACTGTTTCATTAATGAATGCAAATTCTTATACAGAAATCAGAAAATGTGAATGCAAAATGTAACACTGAAAATAGAAATAACTGGAGATGTTGCATTTCCTTTTTTAAAAGATTTATTTATGTATTTATTTGGCACTGGGCCTGCCTATGCAGCATGGATTCGTACTAATCCTCCTGTCTCAGCCTCGCCAGCACCAGGATTGCAGGCATGTGCCACCATGTCTGGTTTCATGGGATCCAACCTGGGTCCTTGTGCTTTCCAGGCAGGCACTTAGACTGCTGAGCTATCTCCCCAGCTCTGCATTTCATTTTATGAGGATAAAACCACAAAGGAAATCAACTTCCACATAAATGCCTTTCAATCTTTCAGACAACTTCATATGACTGGTCATCTATTAAGTGAAACAATTCAACATTGGGACTCAAGTGGTCCTAAGACTGCTTCACTATTTACTCACCTAGGAATGATGAACAGATGCAGCAAATGAGTTTGGAGTTTCCATGAATTAACAGTAATCATCCTTTCTTAGAAGTGAAGCTATGAAGTCTTGTCATTTTCTCGGTATCATTTGCACCAGGCCCCAAAGAGAGGTCCAACATTTACCAAATGAGAGGCTTAGCAAGATAAATTATGAAAATCCTTTGTCTGTCAACCTTTCTTTAAACTGGGGCTGTTTTCTACCAGAAACAATTTTGCACGTCAATGAAATCATACCGGGACAGCCCACCTGACTTGGCCTTACTTTTACAGAGATGCAGGGCTGGCAGTGCAGCTCACTATTACCCAATAAGCCAGCATCAGCCCTTCCCCTTCACAGAACAACTTGGTACAGAATAATTAAAGATGCAGTTATATCCCAGTGCTTGGGAGGCTGAAAACAGGAGGGTCACTACAAGTCAGATCTGTGTAGTGAAACCCTATAGACCTTGTGCTAAAACAACAATACAATAAAATAAAATAAACAGTTGTACAACTACAAAATAACTTTAAAGACAATAGCTAGCCTATGTACCTTCCAATGTGCTAAAGTTTTGTTTTGTTTTGGTTTTAATAGTAGAAGGTGGTTTGGGTTTAATTTCTAGCTCTTGTGCTTGTAATCAACTGTAAACTACTTGCAGGTGAATCTCTCATTTTCTTAGTACTTTTTGGTTATTTAAAATTTGTATTCTGTAATTTACTAGGCCCTTTGGCAATCTCTGACATTCTCTTTAAGACCCTTAGATTCACAGATGGATAGCAGTTCTACGCAACACATTTCTCCTGCTTTATAATTATCACCCACCCTACCTTAGCAATGTTCTTTAATTTTGTTTATTACTCATAAATAAAGCCAACCTTAGCAATTATATCCATATTCTATTCACCCTTTGGGTAGTTAAACAGCATTAATTACTTGCATAGAGACAATTTTCTAATTTCTGGTTTGGTCTTGCAAAACTAATAATGTCTAATTTATAAAACACTTGTTCTGGTGCATGATTTCACATCTATTATCAATACATAACTTACTATGTTTACCTCTGAGATTCACAAATAAAGAATGTAATAATTTTTGTACCTACTTTTTTGCCTAGAAAGTCCCAAGAGTTTGTATCTTTTATTTTAAGCCTTTTTTTTTTAAATATAACTTTAGAGTCATTAGTTTTCCAAACTATGACATCAAGAAATCCACAATATCTTCAGCTTGAGTTTACCCAGAGCTGGGGATGACTCAGTTTTCTGCATCATACTTGTGAGAACTGCTTGACATTGATGAGTACCAGGTATTTTTAATAAGATAATATTCAACTTGTGGCATTATTGTCACTAATGAGTAAGCATAATTCCTGACAGGCCATAAACATTCAATGTCATCACAATATCTTTATAATACTTTCTTTATAATTATTGTTTTATTACCATATATTTTCGTTTATGCTGGGCTGACTTGAATGGAATTACATTCAAGCTTTTCCTCTGGAGAGCCAGTATTCTGTTTTATTTTTAATTTTATGGATAACTGGAAAAAGTTTGAGCATTTTCAGCAGTCAGAGTCAAACCCTTTTCTAGGGATGCCGTCTTTCATTCTTTTAATTAGGTCTGAGAGTCTATAAAACTACTGGCTTTTCCTTGCTTTCCTTCTTTAAGACTTTTATGATTTGAGGCATATATTTACAATGTGGATACTGTAATACTTGAGATTTATAATTTTGAACACACTGATAACAGAATAGAAAATATTTTTTTAAGATAAATGGCTCACTACTTGTGGCTACATATATCTTTGCTACTCCCCAATAAAAAGAACAGTACTTTAAAAAATATTAAGGTAAAAACTTAGCCTATTTGTACTTCCAAGTATTAACTATTAAATGTCTTTATATTTAATTATTTTGAGGATATATTCTGAAGACGAATAAGTGCTGTATTCTCTTTTTGTGAGAACATCTCAGTACATTTTTCTCATGTTGGCTTCTCTTTTTTAAAAATTTCTGGTGTTTATTTTTTAATAATATGAAAATATTCATAATGCCATTATGAGCAGGAAACATTTCTGTATATTTTCTAATACATAAACTGAGTAAAATGCATAGACTTTTCTTGTCTTCATTTAATTTACAAAATATTTATTACAGACACTTCACACCTGCAAGTCATAAGTATATGTCACCAAAATAAACCATGATGAATTGTGTGAAAGAGCCTGTCTCAGAATGATCAGGTGAACATCCTGGTACTTTGTGGGAGCAGATGTGATCAGTGATATATAAATGATTCAGGGTCACATAACGGCCACCTTTTATTATCATTAGCTCTAACAACATTGCAGATGAAAGCAGCTGTATAGATAATTATAAAAATAACATTAAATACTAAGTATATGCTAACTAACAAAGCCTACCATTCATCATGTCTTTGTACTGAAAACTTTAAGAAAATCTAGCTTACATGTTAGGTCACCTCACTGCATGTCTACTCTTCCTTGCTGGGAAAGCTGCCTTGCCCTCCTTCCCTTCCCATTCTATTTTCTGAAGTATTTCTCAGGTGCACACTCACAGGCTTACAAGTACACACACCTGTGCATGCCTACCTGGACTAATGTACCGATTAGTGTATACATGTATAAAGTAGCTTTGATAATATTCAAGCTAATTGATTGTTTACCACCTGAAATAGGTCTATCATTATTGACACTGAGGATAAATATGAAGTAATTTTGCCCACAGAGAGGCCCTTCCTCCCCAATATATTGGCCCTCCTCCCTCTCACAGGTCCTACAAAAATTGAATAGTGTGGCTTGTGGGCTGGTGTGGCATGCTGTGGCTTCATCCAGTATACTATCCATCACATTATTACTATGAATTAATCCCTTAATTTTTCTATCTCCTTTCAGAGATCTTTAGTATTTCTTGGGTAGGGAAGATAACCTAAACCATGACTTGTATGACTGGCAGCTATAAATAGGATTATCCAGTTTAAATCTAATAAAGAGTAAAACACGCAGCTTCTGAAATGGCTCTGTCCTCTCTGGTTGGTGGTTATAGCATCTCCTCAGCAAAGGCAAGGGCTGGAGTTGGGGACTCATTTTTAAAGATAGGATATAGCACAAAGAGAGGGATGTCATTTCCAAGATTGGTTACATAAGGACTCTGACCTCCTTTTTTTGCTGTGTCTTTTGGTCCCGCTCTTTTGCTTAGAGCTCAGTTGTTATAGTGTGCATGTTTTTGAGAGGCTCATAAAGGTCTCTAGCCACCAACAGGCAAGGAACTGAGAACTGTAGTCCAACAGTACAGGAGAAAAAAGCCTTCCCAATGACCATCTTCCTGATGATCTATTATTAATACAAATGGTTTGAACAACGGGAAGCTCACTGCTCTTGGGATGTCATTGAGTATACTAAGCCAAACTACATTTACCTACCCAAGCCACTCTGCAGAAAGTTACTACCGTGTCATGTGCTGTGGTGGCTGGCATCAGGGGCTCCATCTTGGATAATGAGGATGTTCAGCTGTTAGCTCCTATTAGTTTCCTATTAATAAAAACTTGCACTTTCCACATTATCTTGGAGATTCAAGCTTTTATTTATAAAATTAATATAATATTATATTCCTTTCAGAATTCAGATAGCTGACACATAATCAGTGCTTGATAAATGCTAATTAATATGAATCAACTCAAAATAGATACAACATAATCTTTGCAAAGTTCCTGTTCTTTGGATAATCTATTTTGAAACTTCACTCATTAACCTTGCTCAAGGGCATATGTTATTTTTTGATTAACTCCTGAAAGAGAAAGATTTTTAGTCATTAAAGTTTTCAGGGGTAAAGAAAAAAGAAGCAAAAGGCTTTCTTCCAGAGTTTTTCCCTCAAATTGTCTAAGAGCTTTGAATATTTTTGAAGACAAGTAATATTACCTTTATATCTCACTTTAGTACAAGTATTCTTGGTATTTAGATTTTTCTATTGATATATTTCAAAAAAAGATTTTATTTTGAAATAATTTTCAGCCTGCACATATTACAATTACAGTACAAAATTCACATGTAGCCTTCACTGTGCTTCGCCTGGTATACTGAGAACCTGCATAACCTTAACACAATTACACACTCTGGAACACTTGACCAGAAGTGTATACTAAAGCAGTTTTCCAGAGATGGGATGAAGCAACTTTCTAACATTTTCTATTGTGATTCTTTGCCGTTTCCTATCCTGGGTAATTTCAACCTAGAAACACCTTTTTCATATGAATTTGGAATCAGATATATAGAACCAGCCTGTACCAGACAGGACAAACCAGCCCAATTATACCACTAATATGATCCAAGCTAAACATTTTTACCAAATATCTTTTTATGTTCCAAGATCCACAGTTTGAGGTTTCTTTGGTCTCTTCTTATTTTGTTCTCAGGCTGCGCTTTTATGATATTGACAATTTGATGTGTCATAGTCAGCTCTTTTTTTTTTTTTTAGAGCCTCAATTTTAGTTCTCCTCTGACATTATGTGGTTTGGACCACAGATGTGTGCTTTTATTTTTAATCTTTATTTATTTGGTACATGGTCTCACTATGCAGCTCAGACTCATAGTGATACACTCCTGCCTCAGCCTCCCCAGCATTGGGATCACAGACACGCACAACTACACCTGGTTTCAGTGGCAGGCACAGCATGCCCAGAGGGCCAGGGCTGGCACAGCATGTGGTTCCAGGGGTTGAGTTCTGGTTCTTGTGCTTGCCAGGCAGGCGCTGACACTGCTGAGCTGTCTCCCCAGTTCCACAGATGTATGCTTATCAGAGCTTGATACTAGAAGTCTATGATAATTAATATGTCTACCTGGTTATGATATTAACTTTGACCGTTTTACAGGTTTCTTTATTGTAACACTCCTTCTCTTTGCAACTGAAGAATGTGTGAGGCAGGAGATTCTCTGAGACTGACTTCTTGATAGCTTCTTTCTCTTCCAATGCTTGCCTACTGATTTAGCTACCCATTTTTATATCTTTATTGGAATAATTATTGTAGTGGTGTTCGTTCTTTATGATATTTTAATTTTTTTCTAATTCTTTTGCCCTATTTATTTCAATTATAGTTTTAATGGCTTTTGTGGTCCTATATTTAGTGCCTAACTAGATGAATTACATAAAAATGAGTCAGGTTTTAGATTACTTACTTGCTTTCTCTTTAAAATATTGTTCCTGATTCCTAGAAGGCACAATGAAAGGAATAGGAAGCCTTGTCTTACAGGCTCTGTTATTCTTAAGTCAATGATGACAGAGGCCTGTTGAAAAGCTGAAAAGTTGGGCACAGTGTTTCATTTCTGCAATCCCAGCACTCAGGAGACTGAGGTAGGAGCCCCACCTCAAGTTCAAGGACAGACTGGGTTGCACAGTGAGGGCAAAGCCAGCTGAACCCATAGTGTGACCTTGTCTTAAAAAAATACGCTTTTGTGAGGCTATTTGATAAGCAGGAAAGAAGGATTCCATGATGAGCTTTGCAGTGAGACAGGGAAGGGCAAAATGGAAAATCTGTGTATAATTCAAATATGACTTCGGGTAAGGCATCTAACCTAGCTTTGGCTCCAGCTTTCATTTATAAAACAAGGAACTTCACCAGAATGATCCTTAACCTCTCTTTCTATTGAAAGAAATATTGTAAGTTTTTGACAATGAGCCAAAATCTAGAGAGATAATTTATATACTTTCACAATACTTTCACTCAACGCACATATAGCCATTGTCTTTCCATCTCTCTCACTTGCACTTATTACCGTTTTGGCATCCCTGAAATTTTGTTCTGAGCCTCCAGCATGCCTCTCCGCTGCTAGCACCAGTTTTATCCATCTGTGAGAATAAACGGATGATACACAGAGAGATATTCATTACTATGAATTCTTCACAGAGTCTGAAGTATTACTCCAGGAACAAAAGCTAGGATAGTTTGTATTATTGCAAAAAGAAATTCTCCTTGTTTACATGAATTTTTTTCTGTGATACAGTATGTTTATTTCTTTTGGGGGAAGATTGGATCATTTTTCTTTGTGTCTTCCATTGCTAGAACAGTTGCTCCATCATTACAAACGCAGTTAATGCTAGTGATGACTATTCATTTAGAAGCCATGTAGGGTGCATCTGTTACATCATTTTCAGTGATAGAGACAAGTAGTGTTTTCATTTTTCAAGGAAGGAAATCATAGGCAAGGGAATTTCGTACTTTCTTCAAACAAGACAAGTTGCAGTGCTCATGTTCTGTATCCTGTGACATGAACTTCTCCTATAAACTTCTGTTCATCAGAGTGTTTTTTATATTTTGGTTCATAATAAACAGTTTTGGATACAGCTACATAGGTCATCATGAGCTTTTAAAGTACTTGAATATAGAAACTTTTTATCCTTAGCTCAATTCAATATCTAGAAAGGTATGTATAAAGTAGATCTCTAAAATACCTTTCCTTCATTCTTGACTTTTCAGTTGAATTTACTCCAAAACTGACTCAGCTGAAGGTGCTTCATTTGTTAATGTGAATAGTGTTTTCCTTTGAGTTTCTCATTTTTTGGATGGTCAAATTCTATTTTCCTATGGGTATGGATTGTACATATACATGGTCCTTTATTTTTAGATCCTTTCTCCGATAGGAAAAGGGATTTGAAATTTGGGTTTAGTCATTATAGTTAGTCTACCATTCATCAGCACTGATAGATGTACATCAGATCCAGGGAAGTGATCCATATCCCCAAGCAAACACAAAAATCAATTTTGCCTGCTTCATTCAGCATGCTTAGGCTGGGCTACATTTTCACTTTTCTTCAGTTCTTTGAAAACTTCTCATAAGTCATCAGCACGAGGATGTAAAGATTAAGCAGATGGTGAATCAAGAGGGGCGTTAATGAAAACATTTTCTAGATGCCTTCCTCCTCATATGTAGAAACTATGAGGAGAGAAGCTATATAATCTAGGGCAAATTTTTCATCAGTTTGGATAATTAGTGCCTAAGTTTATTGGAAGTGATATTCTGAAAGGTGCCTTGTGGTCAGTTGACAACATCTGACTAACCTGGAGTGGTCCTTGACCCAAACATGTCAGAGGGCTGCAGTTCAACTCCAGGTATTAAAAGGAGTTTTAACCCCATTTTGTGGGAAAAGGCTTTTAAAGTGTTACTTTCATATATCCTAAGAATAAGTCATTCAAATAAGTGGCTTTACTTCATACTTTTAGAGAAGGAAAGGAGGAGAAAAGTTGAAAGCACATCAGGAAGAACATGTAAATATTTTCAAGCCTTAGTTTGGACTAACTTGTTGCTGCTTGTTCACAAGACTATCATATTTAATAAGAACAATACAAAATTTGGTAAGTATCATTTACCACACATTTAATTAAAGATTGTTGATTCAAAGTGCAAAACTATTAGTAAGATACAACAAATAATATAAATGAATCTTGATGTGACCTTTACAAAACCCAAAACTAAATGGAAATAAATTACCTTTATTTTTCCCAAGTTTTGCATGTTAACATGGCTAAATTTTGTATTGTCCCTTTATTCTGTTCCCATACTATATTTTTTTCTCTCATGGTCAAACCTACCAGAGGTCACTTTTACTTTTTCCAAGATGGAGACTTTTCTTCCCCACTGTGTGTGTGTATGTGTGTGTGTAGGGGAGGATTTCCTTGACCCACAGCTGAATCAGGCTTACCCTAACCCCCAGGGCCTGGTGCTAACAATATGCAGTTTCTTTTCTGTTTGGTAGCTTTCAAACAATGATGGGCACTATAATTTTTGATCTCCCCAAGCATAATGAGCTCGTTAGTGATTTTTAATTAATGAGTCACAATATAGTGGAAATTCAAGTCATTTATTCTGCAATTATTTTCAACCTTTTCACATGACTCTGCTTACCTACTACTGTTCCTTCACTTCCATGCTTAAGGGACTAGTTCAAAAAACTATGACACAGCAAACTTTGTAAAAAATGGAATCTGCAGCAGAGGAGAAGTGCAGAGTGCAAAGAGTAATAAAATACTGAGAGCTAGAGAAAGACCACCACGGAATTCATGAGAAAGATGGTAAGAAACAATTCAGACAAGAATGAGGAAGACAAGGCCTGGACAGAGGATCTCAGGTGTGAATTAATGGAACAGAACATGCCAAGCACGATTCTGATGCTCTTAGCACTTGAGATATTCAGCGACATTTAAGCATTTTCTAATCATTCAATAATATTAGGTGAGTATTAAAATGGAAATTTTATAGTTTAAATTCAACTTATCTCAAATTATTCAATCTAAAATAAGTACATATGAAATTTGTATATTACTATTATAATTTTTTCTACAGAAAAATGGAAGCATGATACTTTGAAATATCTTGTATTTGTCATAAGTATCAAGACCTGATGGAGGTTGTCTTATTTAACAGAAGTAAGAGGTCCCTGGAGTGCTACTGTACAGAAGGACAACTACAGATTACAATCACATTCTGTTCATTTCAAAAATTTGAAAAAAGCACTTTGAAAGTTTTTCATCATAAATTAAGGTTAAATATTTGAGGAGGTATATTTAAACATTACACAATGTATATATGTTTCAACACCTAAATTAGTATCCAATAAAATGTATGATGTTATGTTTTTATGTGTTAGTTAAAAATAAAATTTATTTTTACAATTAGCTGTTAATTATTGGAGGAAAGTCTGAAATCAAGGTGACATAGTTTGGGAATTGGCTACACCCTTTTCTTCCACTCAATTTGGCCATTTGACAGTTCATTATCACATCATTAACTCATTGGAAATAACAGTAAGAAATCACTACATACTATGATATATATTTACATAAAATCAACTGTATTCTAAATGCATTGTGGTGTCCTAGACTCAATCCAACAGTAGAAAAATTGGTGAAATCTAAATAAAATCTATAATCTGTAAAAAAAAAAGATTTTGAGAAGAATGCTGTGCTGTTATTTACATCTGATTCCACAGAGCATTTCCTTTGGCCCAGAGGAGGCATCAGAAATAAAACCTCTTTTGAACATTCAAAAAACAAACAAAAAAAAAAAAGGGAGGGAGCATCAGTGTGTTTTCTACTGAGCACAAACATGGTGGATTCCTAAGTCACCTTTTAGGCCATAAAAATTCCTCTCTGCAAAAATCAGAAAAAAACCTAAACATTCCAGATATCAGCATTGCCCAAACAGGGCAAAATCGGCAATGCATTCTTCAATGCTGCACTACTGAAAATCATTTACAGTTGTTGATCTGTACAAGTGTGCGTTTTCACAGCTTAAAAGAGAGTTTGAGTTGGGATAATGAAACAAAGAAATGCATTTTTGTTATTACTCTCTATTTTGTATATATTAACTGTGATTTTAGAAAATATATTTCAAAGGTTTTCCTGAATTATTAAGACCATGTGTATCTTGAACTTTGGGGAATCATCATAGGTATTTATATACCAAATATGAGAAGCAGTAATTATTCTTATAAATCCAGCTTCAGCTCACTGTATGTGATTTGTTGTTGAAACAGGCACTGAGAAACTGCATTACCTTTTAATACATAAAGATATAATACAAAGAAAAATAGGCCTTGGCAATGAGAGTTAGCTAGAGACTTCATCTTTCTGCCCTTGATTAAAACTTTTGAACTATTGATTCTTTCATGATTCTTTATGAGCTTAGACATGAAACAATTCTAATAATAATTACAAGAATTACTCAAATGCACCATTACTCTTATTGTTACAATTAGATAGTTATCAATAATTCACAGGTATTAGCTTGCATATATTTGATGAGATTGGGCGCATTCAGGGTGGTATGGCTGTAGACAGCTTGCAGATATTTGAGATCTAAGTGTTACTAGGGTTTTGGCAGTGATTTTTACATTTTATGAGAAATGAACTGAATGAATGTTATATTAATTGGAACTGTCAATAACTTAAGGCATGTACACACACTCGTGTGCACAGCAAGCATCAGGACATCTGGATGAATTCTACCTGCGCATCTGAAAGATTAGTAAATGTGTTACATATTTAAGAAATTAAGTTTTATCTATTATTAAAGCCTTAGAAAGGAACCAATCAGGTGCCTTGGCAACAGACAGTCATAAATTATACATTCTATTTCAGTGAGCTCTGTGAGCTTGGGTAATTTATATGACATCTCTGAAATCTCAATGTTAATTTAGGAATGAAGAAACCTGATCTAGAGACTTTAATGAAAGCTGAACTAAAGAGTGAAGGATCTCTCTGCCTTGTTTGTTTGTAGGAAACACAACCTGAATAATAATTATGCAATTTTGGAACAACTGGCTTCATTTTCAGAACAAATGCTGTAATATTTGTCCTTTCTAAATAATTCTTTGGTTACATTCATACTATATTTTCAATAGATTTTTCAGCTCTTCTAAATTGTATGTAGTTCTGATAATTCTCATTGTTAATATTATCGATGCAATATGGTAAAACTGTATTTACAGGAGCATGAAGTTGTTTACATTTTTGCAGTACTGTGAAAAGCAGCATCAATATAAATTTGGCTATTAAATTATTGTTTGATTTACAAAACAGAATATTTGATACATGAAAATCTGTTCCAAATCGTAGCAAATGTGATTGGTGCACATTTCAGGAGTTGTGTCAATAGTTTCCTTTACTTCTTTCATTACAATTCAGTTTGAACAGAGTGAATAGCATAATTCTGATTCTGCTAAGTATTAAATGGAAAGTACAAGTGAAAACTAATATCGAAATATTATATATAGCAATCAAATCAAAGTTGTCTTCAAGAAATTTTTAAGAGCAATAATATTTTTCAAATACATCAATTAAAATGATGTATTACTTTCTGAACTCCTATTAGAGCAAATTAGCAAATGACATGGCTATGTACACACATAATTAATATTTTTAGAAAGTAATATTACATTTTCTGCCAATTTCAAAGGGTATAATAAAGATTACAAATATTAAGATCAAATAGTTTGAAAATCAGGTTCTAGTATCCCAATGGTATTTTAATTAATATGCTGAGAAAAACATTTGTATAAAAGTCAACACAACATACTTAGGTTAAAAATCGTATGAGAATAACATATAACCTGGAAAAACTCACAACCTCAACAAATGGAAACAGATTTCTGCCTAGCTTAGCTCTTTTAAATTACACTGTTGTGATAAAACAGATTAACTCCCAAAATGGGATTTGTCTGCTAACATTCCTGCTGACCACTCTACTGTGCAAAGCCTCAGCTTCTCGGGAAGTCTGGCAATGGCCTTCTTATAAGTGCCTGCAGAACTAACTTTGCTAAGTGCAAATCTGTCTAGGTAACAAAATGCAGAAGCAATGTGAGCTGTCTTTTGCTTGCACTAATTCCAAATTATGGCACATGAGCTCCTGTACCAGAAAATACAGAAGTATAGTTTGTAAGCTGGGTTCACAGTTGCTATTAACCTTTCTGTGTATCACTGTAGGATACGGGGTTTTTAGATTTCAGTCTGAATTCCATAGGAAATGAGGCTAGATGTGTCATTATTCAGTGGCAAAATTAGATCTTGCTCTTTGAAAATGGCAACAATATATAGAGCAGCATTTTTCAAACTTCAGCATGCACACAAATTACCTGGGGATCTTTGTTCTAGGTAGTTAGTACAGTACCTGGTGATCTTTTTTAAAAAGCAGATTTTTATTCATACGTCTGGAAAAGGGAGAGAGGTTCTGCCTGTTTAACAATATCCTAGTTGATTTCTTTGCCTTGGTCTGAGGTCTTTGCTTTGGATTTCAAAAGTAGAAAATGGTACTGTGCAAGGAAATGTAATGGAAGGTGAAGATGCATTTTGAGATTTCTGGCATCCATCTTAGGCAACTTTTATCAAAATACACTGAATTTTATAATTTGCTCTGTTAAACTAAATGTAACTGAAATATTACCATTTTAGCATGTACTAAACGTATTAGTAATACAGTTCAGATTCGAGAGTCGTATATTTTTATGGTTATGTCTTTGGTGTAGTTTACACTATGAAACAACACAATTTGTGTAAGGTATATTTTCATTTCCAGTCTTATATGTGATGAAAGTTAGAATGCTGGACAGCAGAGGTATAATGTACACAGTTTACATTGCAAAACAATAATTAATATTTTAGTGATGAAATAGTGAGTCATGCTCTTTGATAAATTCTCCCTTCTTCTAATCCATGAGCTTTCAGTTTGAATACAATTCCATATGCAAAGCATCATTCATTCGTGCTTTTTGTCACACTGGGCTGGGAACCCAGGGCTTCACACACCCTTGCTCAGCACCTTACCACTGAGCCACATTTCTAGCCCCCTTTTCTATTATTTATCTTGAGACAGGTTCTCACTACATTGCCCAGTTTGGCCTTGAGCTGACGATCCCCAACCTCAACTTCCCACCTCTCCAGTCGCTGAAGCAGCAGGTCTGCACTGTCACGTCCAGCCACAATTCATTTCATCTTTGCAAGGGAAACCTGACAAGCTCAGAGGGGTCCCAGAAGGCTAGATCAGCCTGAAACCTGGGTGGAATATGAGAACAGAATAATCCGAGAAAAGGAGCAAAGTAGGAACAAGAAGGTAATAAGAATACAAATAAATTCCACCACTAATAATTGACTGTTTACTGTGTTCTGCTGTGCCAAAGGTAGAATTATAACTGAATGGCTACTCTGACCTCTTGTTATCAGAGATCTTATAAAGAATGAGTAAGAGCTAAAAGACAGGGGATGGGAAGGGAACTGTGGGGAAAAAATCCATAAATAACTGTTCTAGGACAACAAGGAGAAAGTCAGTGAAGAAAAACATCCTAAGTGAGCATCTGGCAACAGGAAATGAGGAATGTCAGGGCTTGCTTACATAATAGTTTTATGCTAATGTCCTGCAAATGAGCAAAGCAGTATTTTCATAACCATGATATTCAAAAAATATGGCTTTATCTAAAAATACAGAAAAGAATAAGAAAAACTCAACTATTATAAATATATTTTTAGAAAAAAAGCATCTTATGCTTATAGCACTCATGAGGCCACTGGCAAAATCCAAGGACATAAGTTATTTAAACAATCATAACGTTTTTAATCATAACGACGGTCCTCTATCTCTTAATAGTTGTCTTTCTATTGTTTTTCTTCTTCTGGAAAACATCCCTTTCTTTCATTCCCCTGATATTATGACTCCTGGTTTGTTCCATACCTTTGGCTCTTACTTCATTTCCATTCTGGGGTCTTTTCATTCGGACTCTAATTGCCCAGTGTCTAAGGACCACTCCTGAGCTCTCCTTTCTCTTGTCTAGAAACTTTTCCTAGATGAATTTATTGAGGCCTGAGCTTCCAGCCGAGAACTGACATTTCCTTCTGACCTAGTAGTTCATTCTTCATATCCTGTGAGGATAATTTTTTAGTGTTTGGCCATTCCTACTCCTATTCCTTTCTTAGTATTCTCCATCTCAGTAGCTGGCATCATAGTGTAATTGCTCTCAGAATGTGGCAATCATTATTGCTTTCTGCCTTTCTTTTCTCTCCATAGCCAACTCATCAGCACATTCTACTGATTGCAAGTTCAAACATATTACCCTGAACGTGCCCCTTCTCCTTCATTCTCTTGCCAGAGATCTAGTCCAAACGATGACTAAACACTTCACCTGTAGGAATGCTTCCTGCTTCTGCCTCACTACACCTGATTCCCCACACTTCAGTCAGAATGTTCTCAGCACAAGCCATCTTAGGTCACGGGTTGGTTCAATTTCTCTTTAGAATAAAATCCTAAATTTTTATGTAAGTGTAAAGCACTTAACAGAGGTGGATCTTTCCAATTTGAACAGTTTTATCTCCTACATTGCTCCCCATCAGGATACACTAATTATAATTTATTTTCTATTGTTGAAACTGATTTACTTCTTTATCTTGGTGCTTGCACTTTTTGTCTCTATTTTTGTCTCTATTTTGTTCTTTTTGCCTATCAGTTTTCAAACAAAACATCATCTTCCTAGGGAACATAATTCCTACCATTCTAGGCATTCTAGGTCAACTTGTGTCACAGCGACTGCTCCTACCAATTACAGTTTTGACATATCACTGTAGTTTTCTCCTGATACGCATTTCAGTATATAGTTATTCTGTACATTCATTTGTGCATTTGTGGTTTTCTGTCTCTCGCTGTCGCAGACAGTGTTTTCAGAGCTTGGTGCAAATGTACAGACTGATGGAAGAGCTGCATAGGGAAAGAGAGAACTGAGTTCTGCTCTTACATTGCTCTTTACGAATTGCGGTGTGGTCTGTCACACATGATAATCTGAGTCTCAGGGCTTTGTGAGTGAAAAGGCTTACAATATGGATTCCTACTTTGATGTAAGAATTTATGATTTCATGAAGTAAGACTATGAAAAATGAAAAATAACTAATAGGGAAACTATCTACTTAAAACGTTCATGCCAGCACACCCATGAAATCACTCAGCTGTACTGAAGTCACACTCTTGGAAGAGTCAGCAATAGACATCAATTCAATTTTCTTTGCAAAGTGGCAGAGGTAATGCCCACCTGCAGATTTGGCACTTCTGTAAGTGTGCTTTGCTTTGGTAACACTAAATTGCCTGTAGTATCTGAGCAACAGCAAGGCAGGTAATAGGGTCAGATGCCAAAAATATGTTCCGTTCTTGGTTCAACACATCCCATAATTAAAGTCAAATATGAATATGTGTGCATATAAAGAAGCTTTGACTGTATATATATAATACAATATCATTTATAACATACACAATATAAAGTTTAATTGTACTGAGATTTATCTATACTTCCCCGTATAACTCACTATGAGTTATAAAGAACAGCAGACATGTGCAACATGTATATCTGATGTTAACTCTGAGAAGATTTACATTTAAACGTGTATTTCTTTATTGAAAAATGCTATCCTTTATTTTTTATTGTGCTTTGTACATTTGTACTTTTCCCACATCTATTCTTTATGATCACAGAGAGATTAGTTATCAGTTAATTTTCATTTTGACTTTATTACACCATTTACTTATTATGACCTCAATGAAATTTTCTTGTGCTCTAAATGAGTAACATTATATGATTTTATTTGGAGACCCAACTCAGAGTTGAGAGTAACTGAAAAGAGAACACTTTGCGCTTCATTTGCGCAAAGTTTAATTTATTCAGTGAGCATATTAATTTATCAAAGCCTTAGGCTTAAGCCAAAACACTGGCATATAGCTCAGTGAATACAGCAATGACAGAAATATCATATATATTATGTGTAAAATCATGTGTATACTTACTTCACCTAAGGTTATAACTAGATAGCAATATCTCAGAAATAAGAATGAGAGAGTAGGTTTTCTGCAATCAGACCACTCCACAGCCCTTAGACACTAGCTTCACATTGTCTTGAAATTATGCACTTTTGTGAACAATCATTTGTAACCTGAATGCTTACATTAGAGACGCACTCCTGATGTGTGGTCTGATTCAAGGCTGATTACAAGAAACTTGTTACTGATAATGGACTAATTACTGATTATAAGAAGCATTTAGTTAGTAAGAACATAGACATTTCTTCACAATAAAAAAATGAAGAGTGGATAAGAAAAAGGACTGAATTGATACTTGTTTGATACAAATAATGTACTGGTGTCATGGTCATGTAACATACGTGGAAACATTTAACTGACAAAATTTTCACTGACAGGTAGCGATACACACAAATCATACTGAGATAGGCATTATAGATTATTGTTGTGATTAAAACTCTTTTCAAATTTAATTATCACAGAAAAGCATCGTGTACTCAAGAATGCTAAGGAACTGAAGGCTGTCTGTCAGAAGCAACCTGTTAGAATGAGATTCTCAAGAAGTGTTTAAAAAGAAAAATGATATTAGAATCAAAATTTTCACAGCGTAAATAGATTTTTTTTACTCCATTAATTCAACATGCTTACATACATATTATGCGCCATTTATCAATAGGTGCATATTAAAAACAAAATATCTTGATCATACATTGTGTTTTCTAGTCATTTAAAATAAAATTCAATACTTTAAGTACTTACTGATAGGTATTATTGAATATTCAGGAAGTATAAACAAGTTACTAAATTCTAAAAATTTATCTTATGAAGTATGTCTACCTTTATATCTCACACTGATATGATGTTTCATTTTACATATTAAGTTTTAATTCCCTTAATCCTATACTTGTTCCGGTCAAAACCTAATTTGATGACACAGGAAGTGATTACTTCCGTTTTTGGAATTCCTACATGAGCGAGGCAGAGTGTCATTATACATGCTATGAGACCGGATTCCCTGGAGTGGAATGGACTCATCAGTTACAGCGCTTAGAAAAATGAATAAAGCCTGTTGCTCACGCCTACATGTCCGTAAACGTCAACTCATGACTTTTTCTTCCTTTTTATGGGAATACAGGATCCAAACTGAGCAGTTTCCACATATATATAATATATACATAAATATATTTATATTTATGGTTACATAAATGTCATTTATATTTATATAACTATATGTTTAACATTTATATGGCAATTCATTTAACATTTCCATATTCATTTCATTTCACATTTATAAAAACATATATGCAGAAATATGTTTATATTAATGCTATCTTCACATGATGTTTATATTTTATATATTTATATTATACATGCATACGTATTCAAGAAATAAAGAATGAAGCGTCTCTATCTAGGGCAGGAAATATTTTTACAAAAAGAATACTATCATAGAAGATTCTACCTTTTTGATTGGAGTAATAACATAATTAAGCTATTCTCGGTTACAAAAATATTTTCTTTGCCAAAAGAGCTAACTTGTGGTAATCAGCTCTTGTTTTATTCCTTAATTTATTTATATTTCTTAAAATATTTACTCATGATTATTACATTTTCTCTAAATATATCACTAAAACCTTATTTTTCTAATCCATTTAATGTTAGTAATTTAAATTAGTTAACCATATTTTTATTGTTTCCTTGCAACTACCTAGGACATGATTGCAATATAAATAACTGAACTAAGAGAAGTCCTTTTTTATATAATATCCATTTTAGGCCAAAATATGCTGTAGAAAACATCTCAGTGGTTAACTAAGGAGGAGTACATTGTAACCATGATACCTACAAAGTTTATTCCTGAAACTCGTCCTTTCTGTGCCACCTATTAAGTTTAACATTATAACAATATATATGTTGTCACATATACACATGCAGCCATGAATTGGAGTTTAATGTTTTTTATTTACTTGCTGCAATCAAAATGTAGTACATACAATAATACTGTACCAATATCACACACATCAAAGCAATGCACACTGAAATTCATTAATACGTATTCTTCATAAGCAATGACGCTTTGTTCATTCTTCAATTGTAGCTCTAATCTTAACTATAATTTGGAAAATAATTATTTTACTTACTTTACACCAGTGAACTAAGAGATAGTAACAAAATCAATTCTAGAGCATTGTATCTCATTATTGTTATGTTTAAGGCTAATAGCAATGTAAATTTTTTGTCTTTCATTTTTTATTATATTTTAAAGATATGCTGTAAGAACTTACATATTTATGAACAAGACAGATAAATGCTCAACTTGGTCAAACAGCTTCCATTTAGTTTTGTTTAATTTTACAGATGTCGTATATAAATTATTATGTATTAAGTAATTGTTTCCTACTATATATACATATATACATATATATATGTATA
>NDGN011425597.1:0-13153 GCA_002564285.1 Tympanoctomys barrerae
GAGAGAGAGAGAGAGAGAGAGAGAGAGAGAGAGAGAGAGAGAAGGAAACTTAGGCCCAAAGTGGTTACCCAAGTCCACAGAGCTTATGAGAACCCAGCTTAGGATTCGGGATTTGTGACTGCCCATTTAGTGCCAGGATGGGGCTGCTTGTGGGTACCAGGTAGGGGGTATACAATGAAGTGGGCAGGGCTGGTCTGTGCCAGACTGAGAAGTCCCTCCTCTGAGGTGGGCCAATTAATGATACTGGAACTTCTGATTTTTCAAGGGAAGCCAAGATTCATTTTTTTAAAATCTAAATTTAAATTTTTTTGCAGTACCGGGGATTGAACTCAGGGCCTTGCTCTTGCCAGGCAAGTGCTTATTCTCAAGATTCATTTTTATATGAAATATTCTGAGTGTTGTCTGTTGGCTACAAAAGCACTTCTCCAGGCAGCTTCCAGTCCTCAGGCCACCATCCTGCACTCTTCACCTGCTCCTGTGTCTGCCTCTAGGTAGATGCCTGTCACTGGGGAGGGGACTCATGGGCTGGCAGAGTGGGGAGCGCAGGCCAAGTGGGATTTCCCAGGTTGTTAATGTCTGGGCTCCAAAAGAAACCAGAGAAGGAACCTGCAGGGATCCTGCCTGGCCCGTGACTCTGCTTCTAGGGCTCCCTCTCCAGCTCCCGTTTGGATGCTAACCTGCAGGATAGGGGCTTTCCCTCTGCCCCCAGGCACAGGGCCGCAGAGGAGAGGGCACACTGTGGAGGGGTGGCACACTGGAGGGAAGGTTAGCCTGGGGCTGCGGTGCGGTTCAGTGGCTTTAAGGGCAGTTGGGAGGGCAGGAGAAGAAGTGGTGCTGCTTTTGGGGTGAGCCCAAGAGGAGGCTGGTTGTGCCCTGTGCTAAAGCCCAGGCGAGGCTGCACTGGGTGTTGTGGTTAATCCTCTTGCTGGACACTGGGTGTCCAGACAGCTAGGAAAGGAGTTACTGGGAGGGAAAGGACAAGGGGCACAGACCTGTAGGGACCAAGGGGAAGGGGCGCTACACTGAGCAGAAATCAGGGGTACTGGGGGTGTGGCTGGGAGGCGGGATTTAGCATTTTACAGGTTTAATTAACCTTCCTTCCTTCCTTCCTTCCTTCCTTCCTTCCTTCCTTCCTTCCTTCCTTCTTTTTATGGGGAAACCAGAGGTGCAGAGAAGTTAAGCAATTCCCCTGAGGTTCTGAGGCTGAAGCGCTAAGGCTTACCCAAGTGCTGAGACCGGGAATCCAAGAAGAGGGCGCGGGAAGTTAGGGTCCAGGCGTAGAAATGAGAGAGGCATAGCCCAGGAGCCCTCCACCCCCCCCCCAGTTCTTCCCTACTCCGACTTCCCAAGGTCCCAGCACGAGGTAGGGGTGGTCTTGGTCCCTGGGGTCTAGGTGAACTGCACTTTAAGGTGCCCTGGGCATTCTTGGGCTGAGAAAGTCAATAAACTACTTGCAGGGGACCCAGGGCACCGAGGAATTCAGCGGCTTGGGAAGGTGGGCCTCGTCAGGGCTGGAATGCTGGAGAACCTTTGGGATGTTGGGAGTACAGGGACCCACTGCCCGGGCAGCCCTCGGTCTGGGACTGGGCAGGCAGCAGGAGACCACTCCCGGGGTGCAGTGCAGGGCAAAGCGCCAGCGCGTGGGTGAGTGTGAGCGCGTGCATGTGTAAGGGTGACACGGGGTCTGGGGTGGCAACTGTCCGGGCCAGGCTCGCAGGCACCCAGTGCAGCCGGGCGCGGGGGACGGTGACGCTACCTGGAGGCGCGGTGGCGGGCAAGTGCCCGAACTGCACAGCGATGCAGAGGTCGTTGTCCAGGGGGAACTTGTGGCAGTGCAGCATCTCGGGCCAGGGGAAGCCGTAGGCCTCCATGAGCGGCGCGCAGCCGGCGCGCACGGCCTCGCACAGCGAGCGGCAAGGGTAGATAGGCCGGTCGAGACAGACGGGTGCGAAGAGCGAGCAGAGGAAGACCTGCGTGTCGGAGTGGCAGCGCTTGGCCAGCAGCGGCAGCCAGCTGCTCGCCTGCTGCTTCACCTCGGCCAGGCTCTCGTGCTCCAGCAGGTTGGGCAGCCGCATGCGCTTGTACCCCACTGTGTGGCAGAGCGGCAGGTCGGCGGGGATGTCAAGGCACTGGGGCGGCTTGGAGTAGAAGCGGCCGTGCAGCGGCTCGGCCTGCCAGCCGTAGTACTCGTACTCCTCGCCGCGCACCGGGACGCAGAGCAGTGCCCCCAGCAGCGCCAGCGCCGCCGCACGCGCGACCCGCGCCGCTGCCCGCATTGCCGCGCTGGTCTGGGAACCCCAGCAGCCGCCGCTGAGGTGGCCCGAGTGGGTGGCAGCCTTCGCTCTGCTCCACTCCGGGTGCCCCAAGTGCTCCAGGCGCCTCCCACCTCAGGGCTCCCGGCCGGGCCTCACTGCATGCCCCAGCCAATCTCAGGCTGTCCGGCCCCCGCCCCAGGGCGGTGGGGCAGGGTGGAGCCCCTCGCCCCCGCCTGAGCCCGGTTGGACGCTTTCCGCCCGTCCGTTGGCAGTTCACCGCGCACCTCTCTCGGGCGCTCCTGCGCCTGCCTGGCGTTTTGCTCGCTCCTGGCCTTCTCCATCCCTGCGCCTTATCTTTCCCCGCCACAGCCCCTCCTGTTCGTTTTCTCACTCTTGCTTATCTCTCGCCTTGCTCACTGTCTTCTGTTTTCTCTTCCCCACACCTTCTCTGCTGTTCTCCAGAGCAGACTCGCTGGTCCAGGAGGGCAGTGCTTCCCTCTGCCGTCTCAGGGTGTTCACTGATTGAGCTCCTCCTGCCCACAGCGGGCAGATCAGAAAGGGCCAAGACCCAGATGTAGCAGTGTGTGTGTGTGTGTGTGTGTGTGTGTGTGTGTGTTCAGGTAAGTGTGGCTTCTGTTTTATGAGCTCTAAGTGCCAGGGATGGTGCAAGAGGACTCCATTCTAATGGTAACTTACTGGGTGTGAATGGTGTGTCAAGCCTGTTCTAAGTGCATTGCCTGAAGCGCCTTGTTTAGTTCTGGTAGCATAGCTACAAGGCAGGTAGGAGTATTGTCCTCCTCACCTTACAGATACAGATGTTGAGGCCAAGAGAGATTACTGAACCCCACAGCCAGCATTTGGGCCCAGAAAGTCTGGTTCTAAAGTCAGGGGTCAGAAACACTAGGAGGTCTGGATTCTGATTCTGTAGGCCTAGTGGCCTTGCAGGAGCTCAGAGAGGTATAGGGATCAATCCTAAGCCATATCGCTCTGGAGAGGGCCAGGATTTGAATCCCCAGTGTGGGTCTCCAAAGGTGAGATACATTTTATCAAGGAGTAGAAAACAATATGGGGGGGGGGCTGGGGAGATGGCTCAGTAGAATAAATGCTTGCCTAGCAAGGGCAAGGACCTGAGTTCAATCCCTGGTTCTGAAAACAAAAAATGGAGGAAAGAATTAATAATGTCATTGAAGAAGGCATCCAGGGAGTCATCAGAGAGGGAGGTGACTTTCAGGGATTCCAAGCTGGGTATTTTTCCTTCCAGTCTGGGCCATGCCTTCCTTGATTTTCTTGTGATAGGAACTTGAAGGAAAGGCTTAATGCTACCTGAGGAGGGACTTTCTTAAGAGCCTTGTCATACTCCTGATTTTCCAGCCTTTGGTGGGAAGGGCCCTGGGGAAGAATTTCCTAGGAGGGAGACTCCCCATTTCTAAGGATCCCATCTTCTCTTGGGTTGGTCTTTGTAGAGGTGGTAGAGAGGTTGGGAACACTCCTTACATCCCAGCCAATCTGTCTGAACACTGTGCAGAGCACAGCGTGCGATGGGTAGGAACACAGGTGAGAGGACCTGGCCCTGCTTCACCTGCTCTAATTGTAGGCTGAAGACATGAGGCAGGGCAGAGGAGGCAGATGGTTTAACAGGCAGAGATGGGGTTGGAACAGGATGTCTTTTGAGTTCCAGGATGACCATGTTGGGTTCTGGTACAGCAAGCCGGACCCTGTCTTTGCCCTTCTCAGTCCCTACCATTAAAAGGCTTTGAAGCTAGGTGTGGTGGTGCATGCCTACAATCCTAGCACTTAGGAGGTAGAGGGAGGAGGCTATTAAGTTTGAGACCAGCCTGGGCTATCTAACGAGACCCATCTCAAAATACCAAGAAAACAACCAACCAAGCAAGCAAGCAAGCAAGCAAGCAAGCAAGCAAACAAAACTGCAGATGATCACCTGGGTGAAGGAGTGCTGTCTGCAGGCCTAGGCAGTGTGGTGTACTAAGAGGGCTTTAGCCCTAACTGTAGACAGAGGTTCAAATTGGGGCTGCTTATGGCTTCTTACTGGCTGTGTGATCTTGGGCAAGTTCTTGACTGTTTTGACCCTCAATTTGCTGGTTTGTAAAATGGAATTTCCTCAGTAGCTTTTGTGATGGGCAAATAAAACAAATGAGTGGATGAAAGGAAAGCCTCTGCCAGTGCCAGCAGGTGAAGAACACTTAGGAATGTAAGATCCCCGAAGTTGTGTGACCAAGGGCTAGAAATGTTGAATGTGCTCTGAGAGCTGTTTCAGACATTATGCCTCTAGCTTTGATTTGGGGTTCAGAGCAGCAGTTCTACTCCCTAGTCTCCAGCTCCTCCACCCTTCCATGAGGGGTAGCCTTCTGTCCTCCAGGGGCAGCGTAATCCTGGGCACTGTTGGGGGTGGTGGGGCCTCCAAGGTGCTAGGTCCTTGGGCAGCTGTTTTTGGTGCTAGGTCCTTGGTTGTGCTGTTTTTGGGGGTCCCAGTGCCTGACCTGGACAGACCCAGCATTGTTCCTGCTGCTGTTTATGTAAAGACAACCCATGGTAAGACATGTGTAAGTCTGTGCCTGGCAGCCCCAGGGGGGCTCCAGAGGGCAATGGGACCTGGGAAGAGGAGGATGGGCAACCTTTACCTGGCAACTCTGAGCCCCAAAGGCTCACTGACTGGACAGGTGGTGAGAGTGAGGAGGGAAGCCCTTCACAGACATGAGCCTGGCCAGGGCTGTGCCTCGGGCAGCTGTCAGGAGCCTCCCTTTGTGGCCAGCATGTTACCCTGGCTCTGCAGCAGAGGGAGAAGGCTCCCTGTGATGTGGCATGCCTTCGTGATGAGGCTGACCCAAGGCTCTGCAGCTGGAGGGCCACCCGGCGTGCTGGGCATCTGTCCACCCTGGAGTGTGTGCAGTCTGTCTAGGCACGTGTTTCTGCAGCTGATGGAGGGACTGTTTATTCACAAGAATACATGTGGTTTATGGTTTATTATGACCAAGACTCTGTGTAGATACCTGCTCAGATACCTCTTAGAACCAAGATGCCACTTTGACCAAACTTGTTCATTATGTATCAAATCCTACATTTTCTACCTTTTTATTGCTTAGTTCAGTGGTTCTCTAAATAAGTCAGGTTACCCTGGGGGATTCTCAAGACCTTTTTGAAGGTCTATGAGTTTAAAACTATACATACTTCACAGGTTTACTCAAAGTATGAGACAGACCAATTTAAGGTACTAGAGCAAGAACAGTTTATTGATATGGTTTCAGAGTCTATATTATAGCAAACATTTAAGAAATAACCATTTGTCACTTTTGAGGGAGATCTTATCAAGGAAGAATGTCCACAATTATCTGGAAGCCTCACCCTTTTCCAACTACATTTTCATGTGAGACCAAATTTTTTCCATATTCTTCAACCGAAACGCATGTGGCAATAAATTAAATGCAAAGGCAGATAGGAGAACCCAGTGTCATCTATTAAGCTGGACATTAAAGCGACTTACAGAATATAAAGGCATGCCACTCTTCTCACTAAATACTTTCTCGTTGGAAAATATACTTTTTGTAAAAAAATTATTTATATTGACATATAATGATTACTTAGCTGAATTAATATGCTTAACTTTTTTTCTTCCTGATTTTAAATTTCAAACATGGTACCTAACTATAGGTATAAATCCAAACAAATGAAAGGTTTTTTTGGACTCTCAATTTTTAAGGCCACAAAGGGATTTGAGACCAGAGTAAGACTTGCTAATTCACTTCATTTGTCTATTTTTGAGAGAAATGTATAAAATCCCCTTTGCTTGGGAGTTCCTTCTCCTCACTTCTTTCCTCCAGTACTGAGGATTGAACCCAGGCTGGTCTTGAACTTGGAATCTTCCTACCCTGGCCTCCCAGAGGCCATCATGCCCAGAAGTTTTTTCTTTTAACCAGTTTTGCTTTATATACTTTGAAGCTATAATTTTAGGAATGTGAAGCTTCATAATATTCATATTTTCTAGTTAGAGTTCTTCCTGTATGCGATATACTGCTTTGTTCCTTCTATAAACCAGCACCTAGCTAGGATTTGACTTGCAGTTCCCTGTAATCTGTACTGTTTCAGAGCCATAGGGGCAGGTCTGCCCTGTTCATGCCCCCTTGCAAGGTTCCCGGGACAGGTAGTGTGGAACGGTGGGCCTGCTTGAAGCTCGTGTTCAAAAGATCTTAGTCTTGTGCTTTCAGTTTATTAGCAAACACTTCCGCAACCATGAGTCTCAGCTGCCTTGTTTGCACAATAGGCGGCGGGCGGGGGGAGAGCCAGTTTACCCTGGGTTCTCCATGGGGTCACGTGGGAGATCAGATGAGATAATGTAAAGCTTGGGCTGAGGACGAAGGCGAGGCTGACATTGTCCTTGGCCTGAGCTGGCACTGAGGAGTGGAACAGATCCTTTCCCATCCCCTGCCAGAACAGGTCACTGCTGTGCAGAAGCAGAAGACAGGATCTTGTCAGTGTCTCAGCATCTGCTGGGGCCATCTGCCCAGTGCAACCTCAGGACCTCCCTGCTATGACACAGTCCTCATGGCAGCTGCTGTGTGGAGAGTTCAGAAGCCCAGCAAGAGTGGTTTTTCAATAAATAGGGCTGTAAGGGCTGGCAGGACCTGTTGTTCCTATGTATCCCCTTCTCCCCATTTTCTATGAGGAAACCAAAGGTTGGCCTTTCTGACTCCTGGTTTAGTCCTCTTGTGACCACATCTCCAGCCCTGTTTTACCTTCTGGCCTTTTAGCTTTGTCAGTTACAAAGGCAGCGTCTGTCCTGGAGCTCCCAGCTGTGCAGGGTCCCCTGCTGAGCAGCCAGCACTCCAGTGAGCAGTGTGGGCTGCTTTGGGACATCACTGAGCGCCTGGTAGCAGTGGGGGTGGGGCACAGAGGAGCTTGAGCTTCACATTGCTATGAAGCTCATGGTGCAGGGAGGAAAAGTAGAGGCCAGGCTTGTCTTGGGACTCTGGCTTGGTCCACAAGCACCTTCCGGCTCCAGAGGTCATGCCCTTAATGAGGACAATGACACCTCTTTGATGTTGTCTGGCCAAGGTTGTACTGGCTACAATCTAGGGACTCCCAGAGGTGCTGGGAACCCAGGGAGAAGAGCACAGCATCATTCCACCTCTCTCCACCCACAGCCCTCCAGTCACAGGGAGGTTAATTTTAGTGATTCCACATGATCTTGGGCTAGCTATTTTACCTCTCTGTGCTTTAGTTTCTCATCTTCCACTAGACACTCTCCAGAAGCTTCCTTTGCAGCCCTCAGCATGCTGGTCACTATATAACCGTGTACATTGTCTCAGCTTCTGGCTTCCTGCTACATCAAGAACTCCACGAGGACAAGATCTACTCTGTTCATTGTGCTTTCTCTCGACACTGTCTGTCGCTATAGTTGCGCTTGCTAAGTGTTGTGTGAATGAATCACTGAACGGATAGATGGAGACTTGGAGGAGGAAGTGGCTGAAGAAAGGAGTGTTTGGAACCCGATGGTCTCAGACTTGAGTCTAGAACATTTTGTTGGAATTGTTGGAAGATTCAGGGAAGATCAGGGAGGTGATTGCGCAGGTGTAGGTGGAGACTGACTGGAGTACGTTGAATGGTGTGTCAGTTGCTTGCTTCCTACTGGTGGCTTCCTTTCCTTTTTCTTCTTGAACACTTGCTTAGGGTTTCCAAGGCACCTGGAATTATACTCTGTGCTTTCCCTACGTTGTTTCATTTCACTATCCCAATTGCATGAGAGAGACATTATTACTCCTTTTTTATGTGGACAATGAGGCTCAGGTTAAGTCACCCACCCAGAGTGGGTCATATAGCCAAGGAGCAGAACCAAGACTCATGTGTTGTGGGCTTCCTTCAGTGGTTGGTGGGCTCCTAGCTGCATTGAGAGGTTACTGGGGAAGTGCTGTCCTAAGGAGCAGTGTCCCATGCTGCCTCACAAGGAAGAGGCCTGGGAGGAGCAGACCCTTCAGTCACTGAGGCTGTGGCAGGTTGGATCCAAGCTGGTTGGAGACCAGCTGATGGCCACATGCATTGGAACTTGGGAACTTCCTGGCTGGGACCGGGCAGGTGCTACAGAGCCACCTGTGTGGAAAATGGCAAATGCAGCATCTGCAGAGTCAAGGCCCCGTTGCCTGTCAGTGTTTTGCCTGTACTGCTTGTAGGCTAGGGGAGGTTGGATAGGACACAATTCTCGTTGTCTCAGTTTGCCTTTCTGCAAAACAGGGGCAAGAAGAATCTCTTTGCAGGTTGGCTGGGCAGACTACCTGAAGGAGTGTGAAACTCCTGTAGCATCAGTGCTGACAGGGTTTTGTGCAATTGAGGGAGGTGGACAGTGCAGGCCTCCCTTCTCTTAGCCCTTGTGGTGGTGATGTGGGCTCCTTGGGACCCCAGCTTTATAAAATGTGGCAGCTGAAAGCTGTCCTCTGTTCTGCTGGGCCTGACCACCTACAGGCTGTGGAGGCAGTGCTAACGCTTCATAAATGATTCTCCATGTTTGCCCAAATCAACACAGAATGGTTCATTTGCCTGTAAATAAAACAGATTTTTGTACTCCGGGCTGAATTACATGCTCTCAGGACTGAATTCCTTCTCATGCTGAACAGAAGTCAACTGGCAGCCCCTGAAGCTCTGATTAGTATAAAAAGCAGACAGGGCGGGGGAAGTGACCGGCTCACAAGGGGGCAGTAGGTCAGGGGGGCCTCCAGGACTTTGCGCTCTGAGTGTAGGAGAGGAAGTCAGGAATTCCTGGGCAGTCCTGGGGTAGTATTGTGTGGGGGAGACCCAGGGTAGGAGTGTGAGGGGTGGGGGCCAGCTGTTGGGGGACTCTTGGGCTAACAATGGCTTCATTAAGGAGAGGGTGCAGATGGGGAGGGGCCAGGCATGACCACAGCTTCGGGGCTGGGACACAGCAGATGATCCTCTTCTCCCTGACCCCAGCCAATGGAGCAATTGTCCTATGAGGGAGGAGCTGGGCCTCAGCTGGGAATAGCTGGATGCGGGGCCTCCCAGCTGGCCCCGGTGGCTCTCCACAGTGGATGCTGAGAAGAGTTCAGGTCCACGAGGGACTACTTGCTCCTCCTGCCTCTTCCGCTGGCCATGTAGGTACAGGTGTCCACGAGAGGTGCTCTCCAGGAGATCGCTCCTGATTGTGTGATAAGGTCCCTTCTGCCTGCCGCCAGGAACCCGGAGCCCTGTTTAGACATCTCTGAGGCCTGGCCTAGCCCATTGCCCACAGCTCCTGTGTTCATCTGCCCCGGGGCTGCTGCATGGCCGCTGCTGGGCCTGCTGGGCCTCACGTGCTTCCTTGTGAAGTCGGAGCCCTGAGCTGCCTGTGCCTCTCAACAGGTCAGGTGTGGCCTGTCCCAGCGTGGACTGCTCCCCAGGCCAGGATGACGGGACTCTCCTGGCAATCAGTGGGCAATGTCCTCCATGGCCCTGTGTGACAGAGAATAGTCCTGCTCAAAAGAGCACCCCTATTGAGAAGCCCTGGCAGGGGGGCGCCCTGCTTTTGACTATTGTTTTTAAAGTAGAGCGGAACTGTCTTCCCCAGTGATGGATGTACAGATGAAAGAGGCCAATGTAGAAAGAGGGCTGGTGTAGGGCTCCCTCACACCCTGCTGGTGTGAACTCTGTCCAGACCTCCTCCCCTGGAGGCGGCCCCTCTGCAGCTGGGCGTGTCCTACCTGGTTGCTCTGATTGGTCAGGACTCTGTTTTGATTGGTTGGTGTTGGGTCAGGATGAGAAGTGCTGTCCTGGGAAGGCTATTTGGAGCTGTCCATCTCCTGCTGGTTGCAGCTTCTCTCCAGAGGCCTACTTACAGGCCTCCTTCGGGCAGAACTGAGAACTCTTTCCTTCTAGAAGCTCCACACAACCTATCAGTCCCACCTCTGCCCTCGTCTGTGTCTCCCCTGTCCTGGTCATGAGTTGGGCTTAGGCCGCTTTATCTGCCCAGCACCCAGCACAGGGCAGAGACAGATGATGGGCAGTTGTGTGGCAGGCCCTGCACTGAGAGCTCTGTTGCTTTGTGTGGGTCTCAGACACTGCTCTGAGGTGGCATCACCATCCTCCTTCTCTGGATGTAGATGGGAGGACAGAGGTGACAAAGTCACAAGTGGGAAGGCCTCCAGGTAGATGGACTCATCCACAGCAGGGAGGTGACACCCACTGTAGCCTCTGGGTTTTCATACCCTTTGTACCTGGTTGGGTGCTTTGGAGTAGCATTTTTAAGGAGGACTTCAGGAACACAGGGACAGTACCAGAGAACTGTTGGTGTCCTGGTGAGGATAACCCATGTTACAAGGTGTTAGGGAGTCACATCTGTCATCTCGTTCTGTTCATACACCGGTGGAGGGAAGCATGCCCTAACACCTCCACTTTACAGGTGGATAAACTGAAGCTTAGGAGGTTGACTTACTCAAGGTCATTCAGGTCATGATGGAGCTGAAATGGAACAAAACGCTGGCTCTTCTAACATTCTGTGCTTTTTCCATTGCCTCATGAATCTAGATTGTACCAAAGCCAGGAGAGCTCCTTCCCAGCCCACCCTGGAAGGCTGTAAAGACAGCTCAGTGTCCCCTGCACTCAGAGGTCGGCAGCCATTGACCTGACTGTGTGATGAGGCAGTTGGGGTCAGGAAAAGGCACATTCCTTCCTCCCAGATCTCGTCACTCAGCCTCTGGCTTCCTGGAATTTTTGCTCAGATTCCAAATCTCTTAGCAATAAGCTCTTTTCTCCACAGTTTTTGCAAACAGGGACTGAGCAGTACCTTTTACTTCCAGCCCACACATTTTCTGTCCCTTTTCTGCTTTAAACAGGTGCTAGAGCCCTGCTAGGAGAAAGCAGATCTGACAGTGGCCCAGGGGCATGGGGGGCAGGGGAGCCAGCAGCCAGAGAGGAGTTGGGCAGCTGCCTTGTGGGCCCAAACCTGGGTGGGGGCTGGAGAGGGCTGTGCCTAAGGACCCAGTGTAAGTCCCTGGCCTGCCACTTCCTGGAGGTGTTGGAGCTGTATTTTTCCTCATGGGATGGCAGCTTTTCATCTCTTAAAGGAAAACGTAATGCTGTCTTGGCGAGAGGCTCAGGTGAGATCAAGTCTGTGAAGAGATCTTACTGCTATGATTATTTGATTTCCTAGGGGTCAAACTTGTCTGGCAGTGCTGTTTAGTAGAATCTCTGTAACGATAAAAATGTTTCCTGTTGTGCTATTGAGTTCAGAGGCAACTAGCCATATGTGGCTAGTGCTGCTAAGGAAGGGTTTTTCTTTCTGTACTGGGGATTTCACTCAGGATCTTGTGCTCGCCAGGCAGGTGCTCATGCTGCTGAGCTGTCTCCCCAGCTAGAAAGGAATTTTTAAATTTGTGAAACTCACGTAGCACATATTATCCATCTTAAAGTGAACAACTTAGTGGCATTTAGTACACTCATAATGCTAAGCAACCACCACCTCGACCTAGTTCCAAACATTTTTGTCATCTCCCAAAGAAATCCTGTACCCATTAAGTGTTTTCTCCCTGTCCCCTACCCTCAGCCCCTAGAAATCACCATAAGGCTTTCTGTCCCTATGGACTTGCCTATTCTGGACAATTCATACAAATTATATCTTTGCCTGAAGTATGTGGTGTTTTCTGGGTAGTTTCTTACTCTTAACATTGTTACTGAGATTCATCCATATTGTAGCAGGTATCAATATTGCATTCCTGTTAAGTTATTCAATAATACTCATTTTAACTTAATTTAAGTTTAAAGAGCTAGATGTGGCTGATGGCCACTGTTCTGGAGAACCAGGAGCCTCTGGCATCCTTCCCACAAGAGAGAGAGCAGGATCTCCCCCTGCCTGCTGGTCCCTGGGGGCACCTGGGGCGGGAGAAGGAGCCAGAGGTTGCAAAGACTGAGAAACTTGTCCCAGGTCTGCAAAGAGGTCCAAAGCTTTGCCCAGTGGCACGGGCATCTGCTGCGTCCTGAGGTCTTCTGGAGGCCCAGCCCTGGGCTCTGTGCGGTGCGTATGTTGCCTTGTTCAGGCCCTGCAGAGCCCTTTGAGATCCATCCCGCTTTTATCCCTATTTCATAGGGCGGAGGCTGAGGCTCAGAGTGCTGGGGTACCTGCTGGGTGGGTCCCCGAGCCTGTGTCTGGATCTTCCGTTAGGCTGCACAGGCCTTCAGCCTCCCCGAGGAGCTGCCCCAGGGAAACAGACCAAGGGGCCCAGAAACACGCATGCACACACGGTGTGCCGCAGACTCACACCCCTCCAGGCAAGGCTTCTCGGGTCAGTCTCACTGCTAGGATCTGGGGCTTTTTGGAGAGATATGAGAGGTGGCTAGGGGATTAGGGAATAGCTGCTATCTGTTCCCCACTGTTTATCAATGAGTAACCTGGCCTGTCGGGCTGGGGTGCCCTTGGCAGGCCCCTCGCTATTAATTGATCTGGGAAGGAGCCTCTGTTAATTGCCGACTCAGAGTAAACAGGACTGAGAGAACCGGGGCTGATAGCAGATAGCTTTCCTCCATGCTGCTGCCCTTTGCCCTTTGGGAAAGGGCAGGGGCAGAGAAGAGCACAGAGGGAGGTGTGGTCCTAGGAATGTTTTTGGAGTGGGGGAGGGAAAACTTGGTTTCTTAGGATGTATGTCCCAGAGTGAGGTCCTGCTGGGCTCCCTGTATGCCCTGTTAAGGGCGTTTAGTGGGGAGGGGCATCAAGATGCTGATTTTTATCCCTTTGGTCCGTTGGTCCATCTGTCCATCCATCCATCCATCCATCCATCCATCCATCCATCCATCCATCCACCCACTCCACCCGCTCATCCATTGGTTGCTCCATCTATCCTTCCAGCAGTCTTTTGTTCTTTCTTTCACCCCCTTTATCCATTTATCCATTTCTCTCTCTCTCTCTC
>NDGN011425599.1:0-10489 GCA_002564285.1 Tympanoctomys barrerae
ATGTAGGCGGGCTACAGTAAAGGCAGAAGCAGGAAATGGGCGCCATCTTGGCGCACACGATGGTAGGGGTAATCTAGCTCAGGCTGAGGAGGTGCCACAGGCCGCAGAGGAGCCCGGTCTCTGACCATTCCCAGGCTACCCTCCATGGCTCCCCACATACATATGCATGCCTGCTGCATCAGGAGCCCCATACATAGATTCAACTGAGATAATACAGCTGCCATACATTCTGAGTAGTTTCACAGGGGGCAGTGGCAGTTTATGGCCCCAAAACACCTAAGTTTGCTCTGAAAATATCCATTATTGACTTGTTAGCTAATAATCAGGAATAAACAAACTTTTTATAAAATTTCCAAGAGAGATCGTGCTAAACTAAAGGTTTCTTTCTCCTGTCAAACCCGTAGGTGGCATTGACTACATCAACAAACAAGGATCCATTCACTCACTTCCTCGCCAAATTGAGGTCACCACATAGTGAACAACAGTTTCTGGATAACAGCCATCTATTTAGTAAGGCTCATCCCTGTACTAGACTTTCCACACCACCTCCGTGTAGCTCACAACTTGTTGCTGAACCAGAAGATGACAGACAGTGTGGTCAGGAACTGAAGGCTTGTGTGGACTTCTGTCTTTCCTTGTCACAGTATTATGTGTAACTCTGCTCACATCTAGAGTTTTTGCTGTGCAAATGCCATCCAGAACTCCAACAACTTGTGTTAGAGAATGAGCCTTCAATTTGTTTATGTAAGAACTACAAGGATCTCTTACTTGACAGAGCCAATTCCTTAGCCTAAATAAGGACTTTTTTTATCCGGTAGTCTGATTCCTGAGGTCACAGAGTAAGACAGACTCTTACATGTTTGTCTTTCATGAACTACAAACAGAAAAATAATTAAACAAGAATAGAAATGATGTAAAATTGTCATTCAAAAAATATCAAATGATGAAAAGGACGTGGAACTATCTTCAGAAGTGAGTTTTACTCCAGAACTACCATCATCAGCCTTTATGTTGACAAAATGTTTTTGTACTCTGAGCCTCAGATTATCTGTTGACAAGACTGGAAAAGAAGAGTGTGTGTGAGTGTGTGTGGAGAGAGACAGAGAGACAGAGAGAGAGAGAGAGAGAGGTGGCGGGGGTCACCAGACCTTGATATCTAAAACCATTCTCAAATAATGGAAACAGGCTCTTGGGAGAAATGTCTGGTGTTAAGGTGGGGCAAGCACTATCTAAGATAACTTAAAGTATCTTGTACTGCCAGAAAATAATGTGCTTTAAAATTTTTTAAAAGCATGATGGGAACAGTTGGTAGAGGTACTTTAATCACATGATAAAGCTCTCAATGCAGTAAAAAGCTCAAGCAATTTGAAAAGAAAATTAAATAGTGGATTATACCTCAACAAAGTAAATATCAACAAGTTTAATTGAAATGATTGAACTAATGAATAAGGAAAGAGTAAGGTGCTATGCAAAAGAGTTCCAACTATTTTTTAGAGATATTTCACTCTCAAGAGTGGAGCATAATTCCCATCCCCTAAGTATGAGCTGTGCATACTAATTTCTTTACAAAGAATACTTTGTGGACAAGGAATGGGAGTGACTTTACAGTAGAAAAACCTGATAAATACTGCCCTAGCCAAGACCAAGTTCAGCATCAACAGTGATAAGTTGTGTTGCTAGGATGTAGTAAGAATGATGCTTTACTTTCATAGTCTTCATCCCAAAAGGCTGCAACTCTAGTTTCTTCTGAAAACATCAAACAAATTCCAGCTGAGGAACATGCTACAAAATATCTAACAAGTGAATGCCTGTAATCTCAGCACTTGGGAATCTGAGTTAGGACTATCATGAATTTGCAGCCAGCCTGCCAGAAGTTGAAGGCCAGCCTGGACTCCATAGTGAAACCCTTTCTCAAACAAGCAAACAGAAAATGTAAGTAGTAATCCTCAAAACTGTCAAAAGAGTGTCAAAACCAGAGAGGCTGAAACAGGAGGATTGCTAGAAGTTCAAGGTCAGCCTGGATTACAAGTGAATTTAAGGCCAGCCTGAACTCCACAGTGAGACTGTGCCTCAAAAAAGAAAATAAAGCAAAAGTCCAGAGAGTCTGAGATTGTGTCACAGATAAACTAGCTTAATGAAACACAACCACTGAATAGTGTGGGATTCTAGAACAGAAAAGAGGTGGTAGGCACAAAATATAGAAATTTAAATCAAATGTATTTTATTTTGACTTTATAAAGTATCAATATGGTTTTATGAATCATGACAAATGTACCATAATATTAAGATGTTGATAGATTTGTTCCATTTTGTAATTTATATGGAAATCTAAAACTTTTCTAAAAGTTTATTTTTAAAACAGCCAAAGTTAAGGCACTATTGTAAGTAATGGTGAATTTACCTACAACTATATCACTGAGCTCTGGTATGTAATTTCCTTGGTTTTTTATAAGACCACTCTGGGAGCCTGAGGATCACACATTTGAAACCAGCTGGGCAATTTAAGAATTTAGTAAGATCCTGTCTCAAAATTATTAAAAAAAAAAAAAGGTAAAAAAGCCCAGTCCTTTTTAATATCTTATTTATTTACTTATTTATTTATTTAGACTTCACTATGTAACCTAGGCCAGCCTTGAACTGAACTTTCTTTGTAGCATAGGCTGGCATTAAACCTCCAATCTCTCTGATTTGGTCTCCCAGAGTGCTGGGATTATAGGATGGGCTACGATGCCTAGCCTTATTTTCTGTTTTGAGCCAGGATCTCCCTAAATTGCCCAGGCAGTAATCTAATTTGCTGTCCTCTGAACCCAGTTACCCAAATGCTGAGATTACAGGCATATGCCTCATGCCCAACTTTGTGATGATGTTTAGTATCCTTACCAATCATACTCCATATCTCCTGCTCCTAGCTTGGGATAGTTTTAGGTTTCCAACTAGAGATTCCACAAGGTGCTATATAGAAGTTCTTTCCTGACTTAAATTCCCTCTCTGTGAATTAATCCATGCCTGCTTCCCTTTCCTTCTCCTGTCTAATAAATACAGCTATCCTCACTGCTTCCAGATATGCTCTTCTACCAAGGATTGAAAGTGGTTTTTGGCTTTTTGTTTTTGTTTTTGTTTTAGATTAGTATTTGTTTGCACATGATGAATTACATTCCTTGTGGGGAGCTGGTACATGTACAGAACACATATTAGTGTTCTTTTCATCCCCTTGTCCCCCCAATTCCTTGATTTCCTTCCCATTTGAGAATAATCTCTCTTCCTATTTCTATTACCTGCTTTCATATTGCTCTGTATATCTTAGGTTTCTTGTATAAGAGAAACCATCCAGTATTTAAGCTTGTGTGTCTGATTTATTTCACTTGGCATTGTGGTATAACAGTGCATCTCTTTTCCTACACATGAATAAAATGTATCCTTTATGGCAGAGTAATACTCCATTGTGTTTTTAGTTTTGTTTTTGTTTTATTTTCAAGAGGGAAAATGGAAATAAATGGGACCTATTGGGACGTAGTATAAGCTCCCCTTTACAGTTATGGGATGAAAATATCTTCCTCAAAATAATGCAACCAACATATGCAGAATAGGAGTATGAGATGAGGGGATCCTATTGATTGAGTCATTACATGTAAAGTCTTAGAAACACAGTATACTAGAAGATAAAGACGTTCAATGGAGGCAACTGGAACTGGTTACCTCTTTGATATTCTTAGCATGATACCAAACACTTGTATCATCTCTCAGTAGACAGGTATGTGTGTTCATGTTGGACAAAGAGCACTACAATAAATGTGTATATTTGAACATGGTGTGTTATAGAAGGTGAACTCAGGATCACTTTGTCATGTAGAGACAGTGTTCTGTAATCTGGGTAAAAGAACTAACCATGAGGTCAGTGAGACAGCTCAGCAGTCTAAAGCACCTGCTTAGGCAAGCATGCAGGGACTGGGGTTCATTCCCTGGCACCACCTTCACACCAGTCCTGTGCTCAGGGCAGGCTGAGCTGGCCACAAAAAAAAAAAAGGTACTGACCAGCATGTTATCATTCCATGTGAGACTTCTTGGTTTTAAGCATGACCGTGAGGTGATCATTTGCCAGTCAGCTCTGCTGATGATACGACGAGTATCCTATAACATGAGTCAGAAACACAGGTGCCTTCCACTCCCCAGAGGGTCTTTATGGTTCAGGCTGGCTAGGCAGCCTGTTCTACCATGAAGTAAGGAAAGTATCTTTGGCTGCTTTGGGCACATGAGAACAGGCCTGCAGCTGAAGCAAGGTCTCCTAGTTGTGCTAGAGCATTGCCAATACAGCAGACTTAGCGTGGCTTCAGGTCGTAATTATTCCTTGCTCTATTTCTGTCTAAATAATATTTACTTTTTATTCTTACCCAAATGTCACACTCTAGCTTTATGTAACCACAGTTGGTAATTTTAGGAACCATGGACTGAAGTTTACTTACTCCTAGAGGAGAACTAGCAAGTGAACTTGCTGCAGTGATAATATATGTCTGTATTGCCCAGCGTGGTTGCCAGAAAACCACATGTGGCTACTGAGCCCTTAGAATGTGGCTAAGGAGGTGCGCAAACTGACTTTGGGCAGGATGAGGGGTTTGTCTCTTAGTTTTGAGACAGAGTCTCACTGTGTAGTTCAGTCCTTAAACTTGTTGCAGTCCTCCTGCCCCAACTTTCCAAGTATTGGGATTATAGGCACAGACCACCAGGCCCAGCCAGAAACTGACATTTAAAAAAAAAAAAAAAAAAATTTAGTAAGGGTCTACAGGTTCTCACTACGTAGATCAGACTCATTGTGTTCTGCCTGTGTTCATCCTCCCAAGAGCTGGGATTACAGACACGCACCACCACGCCCAGTCTCAATCAACTTCTGTGTGTCCAAGGGGCGCGGCCGGCCCAGCATGCTAGGAATCCAATCTAAGCCACTGTGTCTGCTTAAGCAGGTGCTTTAATCTGTTTAGCTATTTGGCCAGCCCTCAGAAACCGACTTTTAAATTTGATTTAATTTGACTTAACTCAAGGAGCCACCTGTGTATAATGACGTGCTAGAGCACAGGTCTAGTCAGTTCAGGAACCGTCCTGTAATAAAAAAGGGATCTTGTCCATGCAAGCTCTTAACTCTTGTTTATAAAGAAGGGATCATTTGACCGTTTGTTTTGAGAATATTGTTTTGTTTGATTCATTTTTTGAGAACTTTTTTATGCTTAGCATATTTCAAATGTATAGCTCACTGGCAGAAGAGAAGTCAGTATAAATTTTGACCCATTTAAAGCTAAAATTGTAAAATCTTAAATTCAACACTTAGAGAAAAAAAAAAATTACTGAGTTTGGTTCACCTAACTTCTGGAGGTGTTAGAAAAAGAGTGATCTCATATTATCCTTGATTCTTTCTTTTTGTACACCTAACTTTTAAGATTAAGTTTAGTGGTGATATATCTCACATTCATCATAGGGACTTTGACAGTTCCCTGGTGGTCTAGTGGCTAGGATTCGGCACTTTCACCATCATAGGGAATTTGTACCTATACATGATATATCTTGGTTCTTTTTTTCCCCATTCTCCTCTCCTCCCTTCAGCTCCTCTTCTTATTTGCCAAAGGGGGAAAAAAAAAAAGAAAGAAAAGAGAAAAGGAAAATTAGAAACAAAGCTTGGTTTTATCTCTTAGGAGTCTGAATCTTTAAAAAATTGTTACTGGCAAGAGATTTAATTCTGAAAACAAAGGACTATTTTCTTTCCCAGACACAAATCTCTTACTTGATGCTGGCAAAGTTCAATGACACTTCCAATCTGATTAAGGATAATTTGTAGAGCCAGACAAAAATCTAGTCACATGATTTCTGTTAGGCTAAGAATGAAATTCTGAGATGATAGCCTGGGAAGAGGGAGCTGTGGTTTATAAATTTATGAATGCTTTGCAGGTAAACATTGAAATATTAGAGCAGTGACAGTGTTTCCACTATTCTTGTTCAAATTAACAGTAAATTCCAAAGTTAAATGTAAAGAAACTGAAAAGGATGACAGTTTTTAATTACTTAACATTTCCATGACTGGAAAATCTTTGGGGAGTAAGAACAATGCAGTAGTGATGAATAGTACCAAAATTAATATAAAAATGCAAAGAAAAGTGTTTAATAAATTCTTCTCCTAAAATCTTTTTTTATTTCATTACAGTGGATGTGCTTTTTCAAAAGTTTAATAAAGATAACTTTACCCCATGGATTGAGAAATTACAAAAGATTTAGCTTTGGGGACAGAGAATACTGAGATTAATCTAAAACGTTAAATGTTGCAAATTTAAACAAAAAAAATTAACAAGTGCATGTTTTTCTGTACTGAATAGATTTACAATGTTTTGTTAACATCAGTTCTTTCAACTTACATCTTTTGTGCATGATGTAGCATGTGTTTTTAGTTCGTTTCTTGAATTCATTTTCATGCCCATGAAACTCCTGTCACTTGTGCATTCTTATTGTTGCTGTTGAAGTCTGTTCTTAGGTGTGAACTTGAATGAATTGAACACTGCTGGTCCCACAGACCCTCCTCAGCCTCCCTTTCAGCAAGCAGCTCTTCCTGGAGAGACATCTAACACCATGGGTTGACTTTGTCTGATTTGTAACTTTATATAAGTGGAATTGTACAGTATATGTTTTGTTGTATCTTAGCATTATGTTCATATTCTTCAACTCTGTTATGAAATATAGCAAGTTATTCTTTTTCATTGCCTGTAGCATACAGTTATATAACCATACCACCTTGTATTTATCCATTTTATAGTTGAGAGACAGTTGGATTAATTTAATCAGACTATTGCTAATGCTTCAAGAACGATTACATCAATGTGTTTTGTTTACCTGTTTATACATCACTTAGATGTATACCTAAAAATGGAGTTACTACATTGCAGGATGTGTGTGTTTGTGTATTTAGTTTTAGTAGACACTGATAAACATTGTCCAAGGTACTTATGTGGTGTGGGTGACTTGTATATACTTTATGTTGTCAGGATTTGTTTTTCCTCTTGGAATCCATAGTAGTAATCATAACTTAACTTTTGGAGAAAGCCGTTACAACTAGCTCCTGTAGTGTTTTTGGCTACACATATTGCTATAGTGATTTTCAAATGTATTTATAACTTTCTATAAACACATCTGAAAAAAAAAAAATCCTGAAAGGAAGTGGCCTTTGATCTGACTCTCTTTTGCCAATGTTATTTGCCCTTTGGTCCTACAGTGAACTGTTAGGTAAGGGAAAGAGCAATATGCTGCTGTGAGCCTGGGGGCTTTTGGTGGGGTGAATAATGCTTGAAGAGTTATAATAATAGACTTACAATATTACAATAAGAAAATAAGAGAATATTTTGCCAAGTGCTTTCAGAGTGTTTGGTGAATGTTTAAGATATTTTGATATAAATTGCCATCCTGTAGTGCACCCAACTGAATTCAACAAACTTTGTGTCTTTTTTATATTGGCCTCTCAAACTTGTGTTTTATGCAAATACAAAAAGAATAAAAGATAGTAACTAATACAGACTCAAAAAGGTTCTATATTGCATTAGTAATCAGAGAAATGCACAATAAAAATTTTCCATTTTTACCCAGAGGAGTTGCAAAAATTAAAATCTGATGCTAAAATTTTGCAGCTGTCCTGGAAGGATACAGTGTAACTATTATTGTTAGAAATATGAATATGCAGTGACCCATAAGTTTTACTTAGGCCCTAGGAAAATATTCATATGTGTATCAGGGGTCAGAATAGTGATTATTACTCCCCAAATCTGGGATAATGGAAACATCACTAACGAGCATATATTTATACCATGAATTACCATGCTGACATTTAAAAACTTAAGCATTTCTAAACTTCAAAGTCTGTGAGGAAAAGAATCCTGTTCATGTTCATTGCCCTGACTTCAAAACTAACATCAAGCATTGTATGTAGTAGATGCTGAATAATAATTTTTGAATGCATCTGTAAATATATGATTGACTATAAAGAATTTTAAAAATCAGGCTGGGCTGGCCAAATAGCTCAGCAGATTAAAGCACCTGCAAGCAAGCACAAGAGGTGGGGGTGGAGGGGTAGACCCCCAGGTCTGCCATGCTGGCCCCGTTCCCAGGGCACGCTGAGCCAGCAATTGAGACTGGGCATGTTGGCACGTGCCTGTTATCCCAGCTCTTGGGAGACTGTAAACAGGCAGATCACTACGAGTCTGATCCAGTAATGAGACCCTGAACACCCTGTAGACCCCTCACAATAATAATAATATAAAAAATCATGCTGCCAAAATTCAAAGACTCAGACCAAAAATGGGCATGTGAGATGAATACACACTTTTAAGAGGAAGAAATACAAATGGCCAGTAAATACATGAAAAACTGTTCAACATCATTGATCGTTGGAGAAATGCAAATTAAAACAACACTGAGCTTCCATCTCAACCCAGAAAAAATGGCTGTCATCAGGAAGTCAGCCAATTAGAAATGCTTTAAGGGCTGTGGGAAAAAGGAACCTTTCTCCACTGTTGGTGGGAGTGCAGGCTGGTTCAACCACTTTGGAAATCAGTGTAGAGACTCCTCAAAAATCCAGGATTAGAGATCCCATTCAACGCAGCTATTCTTCTTCTGGGTATTTTTCCAAAATAACTGAATATATCATACCACAGCAGTATACGTGAGCCCATGTTTATAGCAGTGCAATTTATTATAACTAAGTGTTGGAAGCCACCCAGATGTCTGTCAGTTGAGCAATGGATAAAGAATATGTGGTATTTTTACACAATGGAGTATTATTCAGTTATAAAAAGGATAAATTTGAGGCTTTTATCTGTAAATGGATACAACTAGAGACTATACTCTTAAGTGAAATAAATCAAACCTACATGTGAAAGCATCGTATTTCTCCTTAATGTGAGAACCTGAAAGAGAAAATAAAATCTGAAGAGTACAGTAGATACTGGGAAAAGGGAATGAACTTGTTCAAAAGGAAGGAATTACTGAGTTGAGAAGGCACAGAAGAAGGAGTAGGGCAAAGAGTTATATCTATGTAGGTAAGCAGGATGGTTTGGACAACCTTACTGTGGATTTCTGCTGGTCTATGGAAAGGAGCAATTAATCTTTAATTTGTTTTGTCTTTTTTCACCTCTTTCATTTTTCTGTCTTCTTTCTGATACATTTTTCTCTTTTTTTCCAATTTTACTTGCATACATTTGATACTGTGAACAACTGATTTGAAGACTTAACACTATGCAATACAACAAATTCTGTGAAATGTATTTTGCTTAGTGAAATTCTGTATCATTTGTAATTTTTCTGTTTTAATACAACTTTGTTCTCTCTTTAGAAAATAAACAATAGGGCCAGCCAAATAGCTCAGCAGATTAAAGCGCCTGCTTAGGATTAGATCCCAGACGTGCCATCCCAGCCCTGCCCCTAGGCACAGTGAGAAGTTGATTGAGACTGGGCATAACACAGGTGGATCACTGAGTCTTACCTACATAGTGAGACCCTGTAGACCCTGTCCTAAAATACCAAAAAAGGAGAAAAAAAGAAAATAAATAAAAAATATATGAGAGGGGCCAGGGAGATGGCTCAGTAGGATAAGCGCTTGACTGGCAAACGTAAGGATCTGAGTTCAATCCCCGGTTCCACAAAAAAAAAAAAAAAATGAGAATTTCTAGTTATTGAGTGAACACAACAAACTACATAAAATATGCACTACAGATGTGTGTAAATACTTGAAAACACTGGAAAGAAGCACACGAGAATGTGAACTACAAATGTGTGTAAGTTCCAGAAATTCATCTGGAAATATATACATCAAAATGGCAGTGATACCCCCTTAGGGCAGTGTGCTGGTCACTTTTCTGTTGCTATCACAAAATAACTGAGGTAAACCACTTAAAAAGAGGAAAAAATTATTTTGGATTGTAGTTTCAGAAATTTACATTCATGATTGCATTGCACTGTTGCTTTAGGGGTCTCTTCATCTTTTGGTGGGTAGGAAGAAAACAGGAAGAAAGGAAACAGTGTTCCAGTCACCACTTTAAGGGAATACTTCCAAAGGCCTGACATTCTTACAAGTCCCCACCTCTTAGCACCACACTCTAACCAGCTGAGCTAGCAGGCCACCAAGGCCCCACCTTAAAGGGTTTATCACTACCCCAAAGCGTCACAGGCTGGTGGACTATTTCAGATCCAGACTATAACATTCCACAGCCCCCAGTGGTCTTATTGCTGGTCTTCCCTGGCAAGTGCACCTATCATCTCGAAGAATCCCCATAAACTTAACAGTTCAGCATCACTCAAAAGCTTAAGTCTTTGGAAACTCAGTGTAAACTCAGATATTGTAAAAGTCAAAAGGAAATTTACTTAGATACACTGGCACAGGGTATACATTCCATTTTTAAAATGGAGGAAGTAGGGGCCGGGGAGATGGCTCAGTAGAATAAGCGCTTCCCTGGCAAGCACAAGGGCCTGA
>NDGN011425616.1:0-10685 GCA_002564285.1 Tympanoctomys barrerae
GAAGTCTCCACCCCATGACTGCATGAGGCTTTGGGGGGACAACTAGACACAAACCATAACACAGGTGAATGAGGCTGACAGATAGGATGTGAGACAAGTGATGGAGACAAGCTGTTAAGAAGGGACAGTCAAGAGATACAAGAAGAGTGACACTGTCAGGATTGTGGATGGAACACAATAGAAGGAAGGCAGGCAGAAGAAGGAACTGAAGGCAACTTGCCTTCCTCACGGGCAACACCGGATGGATACATGACGCTGCTATTCCATTACTCAAGGAACACTGGACAACCCAGTGAGAGAAGATTAGAAAGTTCATCTTGGACATGTGGGGATGCCGAGGAGGCAGCTGGGCCTGGAGCTCAGAACAGAGCTGAGACTGAAGAGATCGGCTGGAATCCTGCCAATGGTGCGCAACTGCTGATGCTCAGGGAGAAGACTGCCTCGGAGACACTCGGTAAGAGAAGGCATAGCCTGGGAGTGACTTCACACATGCCGTACTATTGTATTTATTAGCTATAAAGAAGAGGTGAACCCACAAAACAGGTGAAGACAGAGTAGCTAAAGAGGTTAAGAGCAAGCGATGTGCAGGGGTGGATGCCAAATGAAGGTGCTCTCTCACGTCAACTTGATGAAAGTTAGCATCTCTTAAAATACATATTTAACTTATGACAGGTCATTTTAATCTTGCCAGCAAATTCGCTGGTCTTATTAATTTCTACCAAAGCTTCTGTGACAACAGTTCATAAAACTGTCAGGTCACAATTTTGTCACTTGTTAACACCATTCTAGTAAGCAGGTTAAAAGCGCTCTAATTTCAAGACCACAAGTCTGATAAGCACATTTGGGCCGAGACTATACTTATGGCATTCAAGGGATCTTGGAAAGAACCCAAGTGCAGTCTCTAGCACAGTCTTAGCTTTAGCTGCTCTCTACCATGGGCAGGATTCATGCCTTACTCTTCTGGTTTATTATCTATTCAATACTGTGGCTGGTAGGAATAGAACATGCTACTAGTGGATGGGAGCCAGTAGGCTTGCTGATACGTAACAGCCCATCTTGGAAAGATCCCAGAGATCACAGATAATTCTGGAAGAATACTGGGTATGGGAAATATGTGTATTTGAATCACACATTTCTAACAGAGCCTCTCTATGACCGTAAAATGAATCACTAGGTCAAGCTTTTGGACTCGTTCAGCCATTTCTTAGATGAACAGGATATTCCTGACGCCTATCAAGTCTATTCCCTATGGAGAATATTGAAAATGTAATTTATTCTTTTCCTAAGTGAAATATGACACACTAGTTCGTTCTTCATAAGTGTTCATGTTTTCTTGAAAATTTATTATTAACTCAAGAAGGAACCACTTTCATGTCCATCTAAAAGTAATTATCTTTAATTTAAATAGTAATCAAAGAGCTAAGGCAAATATGCAGGATGCAGGATAATTTGGATGAGTATACTGCCAGTTTCTGCTGGTCTTTTGAAAAGAGCAGACAATGCTTAATTTTTTTTTTCTTTTCATTCATTTTTCCTCCAATTGCTTATAACTTTTTTGTTGTTATTTCTTTTGTCTTTTTCTTTAAACCAATCTTGCATATTTCTATCTGGTAACCTAAACAACTAATTTGAGGATAACATCATGCAACACAGCAGCCATTGTTGAATTCCTATTACTTTGTTTAGTGAAATTTTGTATCATTTCTAATTACTATTTTGTATTCTTTAAAAAATAAAAATAAAAAAGTAAACTTGAATAAGAATACTGCTGATTTCTCAACTCTATTCATAATACTTGGTACATAGTAGATATTCAATAAATACTCACTTAGTGAGTGGATGTTATACTTAGAAAATCAATAAAAAAATTTATAACTAGCTATAGACAAATCATCATATTCTCCCTAATTCTAATGCTTACGTCTCCTATAAACTGTTTTTAGGGTTTAAGGTAGCAGAAACAAGATTCAATTCTTTTTTTTTTTTTTTGGTATTTTCGGGAAGGGTCTATAGGGTACTAAGGGTCTCACTACTAGATCAGACTCATAGTGATCTTCCTGTTTACAGTCTCCCAAGAGCTGGGATTACAGGCGTGTGCCACCACACCCAGTCTCAACTGCTGGCTCAGCCCGCCCTGGGGGTGGGGCTGGCGGGGCTGGCATGGCAGGCCCGGGGATTGAACCCCTGGCCCCTGCAAGCAGGCACTTTAATCTGCTGAGCTATTTGAATCCAATTCTAACCAAAGTGAAACACATAAAAATTATAAAGATTTACAGTATGAAAGACTTGTTTCAACATAATAAAGACTGTAGGACCAGCCAAATAACTCAGAGGATTAAAGCGCCTGCAAGCAAGAACAGGGCCCAAGGGTTTGATCCCTGGGCCTGCCTGCTAGCCTTTTTCAGAGCTGACCTTTGAGTCTAGGGCCCTGTGCATGCTAAGGCAAGTGCTCTACATGAGATATACTCCCTGCCCATCCCTCTTTTATGCCTTGCGCTTCTTTCTTTAGTCTCAGAGTTGGAATGTCACTGCACACAATTTCCTCCCACTAAGTCCCAAAGCTCAAATCCTTCCCATCATTAAAGGCTCACACATCACCGTCTCCACAAAGATGTCTTCACACTTTCCTCAACTACACAAGTACATCAATGTACTTAATGTCTCCTTATAATATGTAACACATTTGCATCCAAGATAAATGCTACTTTTTACAGTGTATATTTACATGTATAGACACACATGCACGCTTACTATTAGAGAGGTTATATTTATTTACAGTTACTTATACTTTCACCTCTTCTAAAATTTTTAAAACTCATGGAGACTGGGCCAGCTCTTCTGTGCTTCCCCGATGGGGCTTATCTTAGTCTTGCAGGGAGTAACTAACGATTAAATGATGACTATACAATGAGTTTTCATCCCATATTTCTTAGTGTGCAAAGTGCACACCAAACGGAAGCGAGCCGTGCGACGTGCGAGTTAGCAGGAACTGAGCGGCCAGCTACGCAAGCACCGAGCTGCGCTTCTCACCTTCACCCTCACTCTACAGCAACCCACAGGAGGGAGCGCGTGCAGAGCAACTCACGGTTAGGTGTCCTTCGTGGTGATCTGGGAAGTGAATGAACAAGTACTCCGTGGCCACCAGCTGCATTATGGAGTCGCCTAGAAACTCCATCCTCTGATTGTGCCCACTGAAAAAAGCAGCACAGACATACAGAAATCAATAAACAGCCGTGGACTTCAGAAAAAGACTGACTTTTTTTAAAAGCATACCTTAAGAAGGTAATATATTCACTTTTGAAGCACAAAATTAAATACATGAACACCCATCAACTGAGAAGAGCCCTGAGGTAATATAGTCTCAATTCAAAATAAAGTGAATACTGCCTAAGGATTAAACAACCAATAAATTGAAGACTAGTAAATAACACCTCGTCAGAACCTGAAGAGTATCAACTGAAAAATAAAATAGAGATAACAATCTTGTAACAAAGCAAAGAGGACCCCAATTTTTTCTTACATGGTGTTATCTATATACTCCATTATTCAAATCTGGAATCTAAGGGAAACTGGGAAAAAAAAAAAAAAAAAAAAAAACCCTGTGGCAAGAATCTTTAATCTTTACGGCTTAAAGAAAGTTGAGAATATCTGATGTGAGAAATCACAAATAGCATAAGCCCCCCCCCACAAAAAAAATAACATTTTGCTTATTTTCCTGTTTCACTAGCCCATCATCTCATCAGAAGATTCCCTCAGAGCAAGGGGCAGAGGGCCAAACTTGGGCCATGGCTCGTTTCTATGAATATATGTTGGGTGGAACACAGCCATACCTCATGGCTATCCTTCATGATTTATGGCTGTGGCACATGTTACAACAAAGCCAAGTCATTTCACACAGAACACAAACACTAAAATATTCAATGTGTGCCCCTATGAGGAAAATGCTTTTGCCTCCCTCACACTCCCCTTAAAGTTCATGACTCAACAAGACGTATGATAACGAGGTAAAAGCTATGGGCCTGGAGCACATGCCCTGGCCCACCACTGTGTCTGGGGCTCATCTGTCTTACAGTGACATTCCTGGAAGTTTGTTTAAAACTCCAGTCCCCAAATAAAAAAGGAAAAAAAAAAAAAAAATCCCCGTTCCTTTGAAGGGCACATGGAAAGGAAGCAGCTGCCTGGTCTCAAGGGTCACAGCGGCACCTGACGCGCACTGGAACTCACAGGGTCAGATGGTTAAATCCCACAGTTCTCAAAGTGAATGCCCTTGCCAGGAGTCGGACATGAGTAAAAATTACTCCAATTGCTTCTTCAAACTCAGTAAGTTTCTGTAGAACTGGAGAAGTTTCAATAAGTTGTCGATCTGTATTTGGCTCTTGTAGCTACAGGAAAATAGAAATAAATAGAAGCCATATGTAGTTTTTTTGTTGTAAGAGTAATTATCAATTCTATGGCAGTGTTTTATAAAATTCCTTCTCCCGTGGGCAGAAATTTCTGAAATGCCAATAAAACACGGAAGCTTCTTTCTCTTCTCTTAGAATGGCAAACAAACCTAATATTTAAAGAAGGCTCAAATAATATTTTCCAATCTTCCATCAAATTTCAAGGCCAAGTACTGTACACAGACAGTTCAGAATCCCAAGTATTAGACTAATTCTCCGAGGGAGACACAAGCTGAAGAACATCTGGTAGAGAATATATATATCTGGTAGAGCAGCGGCGCTCCAGCGTTAGCATGCTGGAGAACACTTGCCGGGCTTGTTCACGGCAGATGGCCAGGTCCTGCCCCGGAGGCCTGACTTCATAGTCTGGAGGGAGGCCGGAGAACCTGCCTTTCTGACCAGTGCCCCATGCTGCACACCCTGCTGGTCTGGGGACCACTCTCAGGCCCTCTTGCTTTGGAGTAACTTGACTACTAGGGCCCAAACTATTTTGGCAAAAGAAAATCATTAAAACTAAACTCAGCTTACGCTGAAGATTATTATACCACTAGACAGGTGGTGCTTCACATAACAATGAGCCTTACAACTGGCAGAGAGCAGATATGAAAAATGATATTAAAATGAACGTATTTAACAACTCTGGGCAACTTCAAATTATTAATGTCTTTAGGATATTCTGAATTAATGTCAGTTGTTACTAGAAAGCCTCTCATGAGAGTTTAGTCACTGGTGATTTTTCTTTTTTTACTCATTTAATATACATATTCATGTATAAAAATATATATAGATATATATAGATATATATATATATATAGATGAGTGTACATATACATGTATCCCCAAGTAAATGAGAAATCTTAGAAGTGAAGAGTACGAAGTTAAATTAACTGAGGAAAAGGGTGTCACTACATATAGATCTTTTAAATTCCTAAATCCTGACTAAAAACCCATGATATGGGTTACACTGTTAATTTGCAGCAAATTTTATGCAATTTGATCTGAGTCAAATCCCTCAATTTATAAAATTCAAATTAGGCTACAATTTAGCAATGCTAATTTATTATTTGTTCTGCTTCTTAAATATGCCCACACTGACTTCCACACTATCTTCCCTACAAGCGCAGGCTCGTGGCTACACAGGCGTCCACATGGTGGTGGTGCTAGGGCAGTGTGGCCTGGACAGGGCGGGCGGGGGCACCGACCCGGCACTGCCGTTCCTCCTGCCTTGGGGGGTGGCGACCCTGTGTTTCCAGGGCCACATGCATCTGACAAATTATTTGTTCCCAGGTGTTCCCACAGTGAAACCTCAGCACAGAGTTATAAGGTCACTGGAGGGAATCCAAAGATAAAAGCAGGAGGGAAGAAAGACGGCAGAGGCAAGCGCACCACGAGCGCAGTTACAGAGCTCACCGCAGACAGGAAGGTCCCACTTACTTGGAGCGGGTGGAGAGGGTAATTGAGCCAGACTTCGCGCAGGTCCTGGAAAATAGAGTGACGCCTTTAATGCTCAAGGGAGCCATTTAACACACTCTAGAGTACTAAATAAAATGTCATTATTTGAAATACTGAACTATTTCAGATGCTGACTCCACTTATTGCAAATTCAATAGTGCCAGCAAACTAATTTTTTTAAAAATGTATTCACCACTCAAACTGCCTGTAGTGACTCTAATTAGCCTATTAAGTAGGGGTGGAAAAAAGCCACCTCCAGCCCCACAAGTCAAAGACACCTTTTAAAACTAAGTTACACATTTGTTTAACCTAATACACTGGATTAAGCGGCCGCCTTAATGATATCTTTCGGGTTATCACTCCCCAGAAGTGTACATCTGCTGTGCTTTCATGTGTACAACTCATCTCAGATGTCTTTCATTTCAGGCACTAGCTCAGTATCACATGGACTGTTTAAAATGGGGTAAGAAATACCCTCATCTATCATAAATTCTAATATTTATGAAATCAAACTTTTACTGTGTGGCACACAAATGTTTACTTGAAATATGGTAATGAGTATATTTTATGGAAAATCCAGCTGGATTTTTCATTTCTTGAACTAAGCCTAGGAGTAGGTATAATTAGTTCTCAGGATTAGAGATTTCCCTTTATATTCAGACCCTAGAAGTCTCTGACTGAATCCACTTGGTGTTAGGTTTGAAATAAATGCCACGCAATTTTTTTTAAGAGGAAATACAGTTTTCTAAAAACATTTGAGCGGGGAGCATGGGTGGGGAGTACAAGAAAATGTAGTCCCACCTGCAACACAGCGTGATGAAGTGAAATAAAACCCAGTATTTCTGTGCTATTTGCCTCTTAACAAAACAGTGGTTCTTTGCAAACTTTTTTAAAGGGTTTAAAAAAATCAAACTTCTTTTAAGTCATCTGAAGAGTTCACTCCACAAGCCCCTAACTTTTCTGCTGAGTTCCCTGAACTCTGAATTCTGTCCACGGTGGCTTGGCCTCCCTCCCCCCACCCCACTCTTCCCCGTGCTCCCTGTGCTCCCTGCTTCCTGCCCCTGCTGTATCCCTCACCCACTCTACTGCGCTCGCAGCCTTTGGGTAGCTTTTGCCTTGTACACACTATGACCAGACAACAACTTCCCACCGTTCCCCTTCACCTAGGTGGTGCTGGGGAGAGCAGCAGGCTGGAGCTGGGGCGCCCGGGTTTAATTCTGATCCATGCTGGCAATTTCCTCTCGCAGCTGCCATCTCCCCAGGTGTACTCTGAAGACCATAATAGCCCCTACTTCCAAGTGCTCTCTGATGCCTCATAGAGCAATGCATTAAAAGCACTAAACTCAGAACTGGCTTACAAAAAACACTATTGATAACAATACATCATCATCATCAACAACGACAATAAATGGCTATCTCTCCCACCAACTCCAATCTCCAACACCGAAGACTCACAGGGCCATTTTGAATCATCTTTCGCCTTGCTCCTGTGTGGTTTTTACTCAAAAATACTATGACAAATAGTACGCCTTGAAGTACACAGAAGCAAAAAGGCAATTCTAGTGGATGGCTTAGAAGAGGAAGTGGAAAGAAAGGAGGCTGAAAGAACAGGGGTACTAAAGGCTCTGTAATGTACATTTTGGTAGGCAGTAGTCAAATATTCAATCTTTTAAGTGAGAAAGGTCTGTCAAATCTATGCATTAAAAAGAAGATAACACTTGGCAGGACACACTGGACACTAGGAATGGGAAAGGGAGGCAGGTACAGAGCCAGGTGAGAGATGAAGAGGAAGAAGAGCAAAGGAGAACAGCAGCCAGGAGCAAGCAGATCCAGGCACCAGGGTGAGAACACATGACCCTAAGGGCCTGGTTCAAATGATGAAAGAGAAATACGCTTTGGGCTACAGGTTATGGGCTCAGTACTAAACACACTGAGATGAGGAGTCAGTGGAATACCCCTGGGAGCATTCCCAGAAGCAGTTTGAAAAATGCATTTCTCCAATCTCCAGAGTGCCGGAGAAAGGTGTGGGTCAGGTTTACAGGGAACACATGTATGGAGAGGGAAGGGAGGTGAGGACAGGAAAACCTAGAGACACTCTCCACCATCTGAAGAGGGCCGCAGGGGTAATCAACATGGGACAAAGCAGAACCAGCAAACAATGCCTGGGGCTAAAAGAGCTAAAAATCAGCTAAGGTGGAAAAAACAGGCTGCTGTCACCAGGGCTAGGAGGACAGTCGCAATGCCAACAGCACAGTTAGCAAGAACCGAGGTCCCCTTGGCAGCAGCTGTAAAATGCCTAGGGCCCCTGTGTTTCAGTGTCACGTGCCCAGCAACCACTGCCCTCCCACCGACTTTGTCTTCCCCTCTGAATGACAATGACTAGGAGTACCCAGGGCTAACGGGCTCTCACCTCACAACAGAAGTCACTCCAAATTAATTCTTTATTTCTCTCCATCCAGCTTCAGACCAGGCAACCACTCCACAGCCCTTGGAGTCACGTAACACCTGCTCCCTTCACCCCAGGCAGCACCTCCTCCCACACAGCGGCAGCCAATCTGCCTGCTGGCATACAGGTTTGTTCCCAGCTGTCTCTACCTCATTATGCTTTCATTTTATATTTATTTTTGTCTCTTCTGAGCCAGGGTCTCAGTATGCAGTTCAGGCTGGCCTTAAGCTCCCTTAATAGCCCAGGATGGTCTCAAACTCACAATTCTGCCTCAGATCCCGGAGTGCTGGAACGACAGCCATGCGTCACCAAGCCCAGCCTACTTCCATTTTAGAATATCTTTAATGTTCGTTTTGAGGCTGAGTCTTGCTAAATTGCTCGGGCTGGCCTTGCGATCCTCCTGCCTCAGCTCTGAGTACCCGAGAGTACAGGCAGTGCTTTCACAATCCCATGGTACGTACATGAAGTACAAGGTTCACTGAAGTCTCTCACCAACTACTGCTGATAGATGCAAATCAACATGGAGATGTTAAGGGAGACGAAGTGTCCAAGTTCGTGCACTCGGAAGTGCTGAAGCAAAAGACACTCCATTCCACAGGCCTGCTCAGTTTCACAAAAGACACACAGAGACAGAGCGGCTCTCAGCTGTCCCATTTATAAGATAATACTCAGGCTCCGCTTTTTCATTCAGTCATTTATTCATTTCAGTCTTTTAACAACTATTTATTAAGTGCTGTCCATGCCAGCACTACACAAGGCACTGCGAATGGAAGATAAGCCCGCTAAGTAGACAAGTGGGAGGGACGCAGTGTAGAGAAAGAACCTGCACACACGCACGCACGCACGCACGTACGTACCAGGCGTGAAGCTGCACGTGACTCAGGGAAACAGGGCCGGGCGGGGCAGGGAAGGGCTGGGAACAGGTGGAGGGGGTGCAGGAGTTCTAGGGTGAGTGGAGCCCCCCGTAAGGCTGCAGGGAGGAAACAGGAAAGAATTCACCGAAATCACCAAGGAAAGATGAGGGCCGGAACAACGGTATTTTTAGATTTGAGGAAAAGTCTTAAAATATGTGCCATCTGCTATGGATACAAATCGGGAGGCACACTTGTTTATATGTGTAGGACAAAGTGGGGGACACAGAACATCTGTAGATAATCTTCCCATCAGAAGGAAATTCACACAAACAAAAACCATCACGCCTCTAGAAAACAAATTAAAAAATCAACTCCTCAGACACAAACATCATCCAGATCACATTTGTAAAACTATTGATTCTTTAAAAAAAAAACCAAAACAAAACTACCCAAAGTAATGCAGTAATAACATCTGACAGCCACTTAAGCTCGAGGTCTCACAAAAGCTTAAAACACTGGCTTCCTGCATTCTTTATTACTCCACCAGGGCTATTTCATTCAATTATGATGACATTTCAATTTGGAATACACAGTTGTCTCTCCTTTTAAATGTTAAATTGACTTGTTTTGATACAAAAAGCATCCAGTATGCTCTGTTACATGCAAGATTAAAAAGGTATCTCTGGAAATATTAATGGCTTAATACTTTAGTAACAACAGAAACTATTTTAGAATCTATCTTTTCTTTCTTACATTATAATTTGCTTGGGAGAAAAAGTAATTCCATACTCTTTATTCATGGGCCTATCAGAAACTCCCTACGAAGTGACTTTCTAAAATAAACCCACATTTCTCTTGTCTACACCATTTACATAAAAAGAAATCATAAACAGAAAAGCCAAAAGGTTATAGCTTCAAAAGCCTGCATGGGGTAGGTACCCTGTGATTATAAGACATAAAATCATAATTAACTTAAGGAAACATTGAAATGAGGCTGAGCACTATTATATTTGTATTCATATTTAATTTACAAGTGACCATGAGGAAAAATGACTGAGGGAAAGGACACAGTCTTGGTGGAGGTACCCCCAGAGCTTGCCCCTCTGCCGTGTGGAGACACGCGTGCTGTTTCTGAGGTACCTGCCAGACGGCACACGTGGGTGTACTGTTTCTCCCACATTCGCTTCCAGAGTCAAAGTCCAGTTGAAATAAATAAAGTCACCTGTAATGATATACAGCTGAAGAAAACAGTGAGTCAAGATAAATACCGGATCATTGAAGAGTAAGCGTCCAAACAGCTGCTTGGCCTCCTCCAGGGTTCCCTCCAAGTAAACAGCTCCTACATGAAAGAAGAGAGTGCCAAAGCAAGGCTGTGTTAATAGTCACAGACAGGACCCGGGGACATAGCTCAGTAGACGAAGCGCCTGCCTGGCAAGCGCAGGGTCCTGAGCTCAATGCCCAGTACTGCAAAATAAATAAATAAATAAATAA
>NDGN011425620.1:0-10432 GCA_002564285.1 Tympanoctomys barrerae
CAGAGTGTTAATTATTGAATTTGTCCTAGTGATTTGATTTGAAACTGCCTAATTGCTATTTGTCTATCAATAAAATTTTGAAAAAAATATAAAATGATATGTCAGTATAATATGACTTGCTTTTGTATCACCCCATTACCACATAATAGAGTTTTAGAGTTGAGGGGGCATTAAACAATGGTTCTAGTTCATTGCTTGCCTTATAATGTGCAATCCTTGACCCTGAAAATAACCATGAAAGGGTTGATTGTCAAAGAAAGCCTACCCCTAGAGTTGATATTACTGACCTATAAGCACATAGGAAATGTGAGGAACAGATTAAAAGATGGAATTCATCTGGTTGCAAAGCCTGTTCACTTTCTCATGAGTGTGGCTGTACTCTACTTGCTCTTTCTCAGAGAAACAGCCCAGGCCTGTTTTGCTCCACTTAATGTGGAATTCAGTGATAATAGAAGTAGCGTGGAGGAAGTAGGAACTGTTCTCCACCCATCCCTAGCATTGTGATCTACTGTGGTCTCCCTATGATAGGGATTTGTTTCGGGAGAAATGAAACTTCCTGTCACTCAATTAGGAGAGCTGGGGCTTCCCAGGTGGCTACATTAAAATGAAAATGCTGTATGTAAAAAGATTTATCTATTTATTAAATAAAAATTAATTTGTAAAAATTACGTTATTCAGATTATTAAAATTTTTTGTGAGAAAACATAAAACCTGTATTTACTGCAAAGATTATGCTTTAGGGTGGGAACAGGGAATTCATGACTTAGACCTGTATCAGTATCCTGCTGATACTGACACTCCTCACACCACTGACTTGAAGCATACTTAGTATCTTTCATCTCTATTAAAGTAGGTCATGTGTACTTTCCACAAGATATAGGGGTCACTGAGGTTATTGCTTGAAAAATCCTTGAGTTTTTAAAAGAAAATTTTCAAAAGTTGAAAATTGGTGCTACTTTTTTTTATTATGAAAAATTACAAATTAGTGGAATAGTCAACATTCAAAAGATATCAGGGTAGATGATCTTCAGGGCAGCACTGTTGTTCAGGTGGAACCACAGTGCCTTCCTATACACTGGAAAGTTACATGTGTTAGGCTTTCCTTCTTGGGGTTTCCTTCCCATAACATGTGCCTTAAGTATATGCTTTTAGTGATGGAGAGGGTAGGGTGAGACAAATGGGAAAAAAATACCAAAGGGAATGAAAAGCAGATGACAATTTCAACCTCTGTTCTTTAGCTTTTTTGTCTTAAAATGATAACACAGCAAACTTATCTCAGCAGTGACAGTAATACAAACACAGTCACAGTGACTGATGCAGAAGGAATCATCATGAGCATTCAGATGAATGATCCGATCACCCAGAGGAGACCACTGAGGTTCAAGACTTCATGAGGCAGCACAACTGCTGGATAGAGATCAAAAATGAGGGAAGGAGGTGGCGAAGTTAGAGGCACCACCCAGCACTCTATGCCACCACTTGCTTGGTGAAATATCCAATTAGAACAACTCTGCATTTGCTTAGACCATAGTTCTAACTGACTTGTGGAATGATGTCCACCAGTGCTCACTTGCTACCCACAGACCATTCTAGTTGAGGGGCACAAGAAGAGCATGGAGGGCTCCATGTTGAATTTCTACCATTGCATCTGGGAGGAGAAGGGTAACAATGCTGGGAAAATTGGACCTGTGGAGTGAATCATTGTCTGTGTAACTCAGGGACAACTGAATTAAACTTCTCAAGACCCCCGGTGACTGATCAGTGGTGTCAAAACAAGATAACAGGGGAACTGGCAGCAGCTGGATTCAGACTCTTGGCACATCATAGATGCACAAACAGCCCTTTGGCTACACAGTATATCACTGACAAATAGCATTTAGGGCTCTCTGTCTCTCTGTCTCTATCTCTCTCTTTCTTTCTGACACATACAAGGTGACTGTACTCATAGTGCAGTCCTTCTGTGATTTGCTTAATATACCAAAATCTCATACATGCTGATGAAGGTTCCAGGATGGTGGTTTTCTGATTTTATTTTGTGGTTATTGCTTCATTGGAACTATTGCAATGTGCTATATAAATGAGAACAGGGTACTGTAATTACTTAAATTTTTGTTAAAAAGTTCTCCACACAGAATAAACACCAGATATAAAATATTTTCTTACCTTACATCTTTGGGAAAAGATCTACTTCTTCTTACCCTTCCCTTTGGAAAACTAAAACCTAATCTAATATATTGTCTCTGAACTCTACATTGGAAATAGTACAAATACTTGGGTGTAGCACATATTACAAAGCTACAAAAATGAACCAAGTCTTCAAAGAAGCACTGTATTTTCTTCAAAGTATCTCTAGTACCCTTTCTTGGTGGAAAGTTCAAAGCCATTATTTTCTTTCTTTCTTTTTTTAAACCATTATTTTCAAATTGCTTGCCCTCTGCATGGATGGCACAGGGGCCTAATCTGTATGTTGTCAAAGTACTGTGAAGTGCCCTCTAGTCAAAGGCTATCAGTCACCCTGGTACACTCATTGCCTCTGGGCACACAGGCTCTCCTCAGCTGAACATGCTGGACTTTCTGTATCATGTTTGAGCTTCACGAAACTCTGGCAAGGATGATGCCTGGAGGTGACCTTGGGACAATAGGTTTTCAGGTTTTGCCAGAGGGTGGAAAGCCCTTCCTTTCTAGGGATCTCCAAGCTGGTTTCCTTCCTAAGCCTGCAGAACCTCTCCTTCCTATGACTTTTCAAAGGCACTTTCACTCTCACTCTCTTGGGGAGCCACAAGTCCTGAGGCGAGAGAGTGAAATGAGTGGGGAGGGAAATTTATAGGCAAGAAAAGCACAATTTAATGGTGCTATAAATCATCTTGCCATAATGATATCATATCTGTAAATTGGGATTTTTTCCCTCTTAGAGAATTGTTTAAAGTTCCATAGAAAGAAATCAAGGGTGAAAGTGTTCTGTTGCTTTACGAACAAATGTTTGTATACAATATACATATAACTATGTGTATGTAAAATATACACCCATTATATATATATACACACAAACATAAATATGTATATGTGAGAGTTTCCTCTTTCAAATTATGAGAATTTGTCTTTTTATTTTTCAAAAATCTTAAATGTTTTACTTTTATTTATTTTATTTTATTCTTTTTTTTTTTTTTTGGCTGAACTGCAGATTGAACTCAGGCCCTTGTGCTTGCCAGGGAAGTGCTTATTCTACTGAGCCATCTGCTTGGCCCCTTATTTTTAATTGACAATGATTGTATAAATTTATCCTATCCAATGTGATCTGTTAAAATATGCTTACAGTGTGGAATGGATAAATCAAGCTATTTAACCCATCTACTACTTCTCTTCCTTTTTGTGTGGTGAGAAAACTTAGAATTCTCTTTCTCAGCAATTTTACACAACACAACACAACACAATGTTGTGATACATAGTATACTATGTTATAATACAAATATGATAGTAATGCTTTTTACAATAGATCTCTCCAACTCATTCATGTCGCCCATCTGAAATTTTGTGTACCTTGATCTACAACTTTAATCTTCCCATCCACCTGGGTAACATGCAATTCTACTCTTTGTTTTGTAACTTCAACATTATAAGGTTATATGTATATAAGATCATGTAATATTTGTCTCTGTGCTTATTTCTCTCAATAGAATGTCCTTAGATTCATCCATTTGGTCACAAGTACCTTCGTGTTTTGTATACTTCTGAGTTCTACAATTTCTAAATGATAATAGTCTTTGAAAACATCATTAATTCTATGTGCCATGAAAACTTTCCTTCATTCATTCCATTTTCTTTTAAATTTTGATAAGTTGTAAATTTTTTAAAGATATGTATGTATTTGTTTTTAAAGTCTTGTCCATATGAAAACTATCTTTCACAGAAAGCCCAGCTAGCGATGGTTGGTGCCTCCCTTTGTGGTGTGTAGCATGCTGGACTTGGCGGAGGCATGTTGCAAGGGAAGCACAGCTTTGGCCTTTGGGAGGTGTCTATTAAGTGTGGTACATGATATAACTCCTGAGCAGAGTATATACTCAAAGAGGAAAGTATAAGTAATGACTGAGCAAAAGGTGAAAGCCAGGTATGTTTTACAGAAAATAGAAAAAAAAATTAAGAGAAACCATTGAAGTGGGCCAATGTGATGGAGAAACAAAGTTGCAATTTGTGTACCAGGGAACTTCACAATCCTAGGGAAAATGTCTGAGAAAACCAGCGATTTACCTTGAAGCCTCTGACAGACTGACAGACTAAACAATGAAAGCATTTTATTAAAACTATCCTTTCTATAAACCAAAGAAGACTGGCTCAGCTGCTGGAGACTTTGGCAACCACAGGAGAATTTCCCCTTTGGAAAAGACAAGAAACACGCAGACCTGATGGTTTTATATCCAGTAACCTGAGTAAACCAGTGCTTTGGGCAGATGCAGTTAGAGGACCAACACATAGTGAGCCCTGAAGTCACAGCAGAAAGAAAAAAAAAAAAACCCTCAGGTTATCTTGCCTAATCCTCCACATACCAAGAAACTGAACTCCAAGAGGATAAGTGAGGTAAACAAGGCTACCTGATTTATCAACAAGTAGGGTCAGAACCTAGGGAAGAAAACCTCTTACCCAAAATGATCTCAACAAAGAGCCCTTGGCTTTTCTCTAAAGGATGGTGAAGTCATTTCCTGGATTGGAGGCAGCAGAGGCTAGCTCACCACTTACTCAAGTGACTGCATGTCAGGATGCCATTTTTTTCTGGAGTGTTAGCATGCCTGAGAAGTAGCAGGGGATAAGAATAATCAATCCTTGCTCAGACTGTCTGTTATTCCCAGGATATTAAAAAGCATGCAGGACTGTGTTTAATTCATGCCATATTCTCAAAATGTTTTTCTCTGTGTTCTGGGATTTCTTAATGTTGTCTCATACATTTTCCTTGCTTTAGAAGAAATCTGAGTGTTTTTTTCTAAAGATTGATTCACTGTCAGGGAGACTTCATTAAACCATATGTTTATTGCATTTTTGAATCCTTTAAGTTCTTCTTTAGTAGATTCCCACAGTACAAATGCAATTCTTCCTTAAAAAATCAAACCCTTGAACTCTGAGATTGTAATTTACAGCATAGGTTTGATTGTACATGATCAAATCCTTATAAAATTTTTCTTTTTCTTCTTTTTTATGTATTTAGTAAAGGGTCACTACAGCTGGGACTGGTAGTGATCCTCCTGTTTTCAACCTCCCAAGTTCTGGGTTTATAGGCATGTGCCACCACGCCCAGTCTCATTCACCATCTCAGTGCACCCCTGGGCTGAGCCAGAATGGCACACCAGGGATCAAAACCTGGCTGCTGTGCTCTGCCTAAGCAGGTGCTTTAGTTGACTGAGCTATCCGGTCGGCCCTAAAATTTTTATTGTTCATTAAGCACATGAACACAACAGTTAATTTATTGGAGATCTGATGAGGTAAATGCAAATATAGGCAATAAAATAATGGACTTTCTTTATGAAACACATATCCTCTGATATGACATATATTAATCATCTGGTAATCATCTGCCAACTTGGTGGACTTTTAACTATTTGCAGAATTGTGCTTTATAAGTTACTAGCAAATCAGTGACCTTTTCCATAAGTATAGTGATTAGAGTTCTCCACATATTAAGACTCTATTCTAGCTTCCTTAGCCCTGAAGTCTATGGTATCAAGGCAACACTAACAAATTTAGAGTTTTTCTATGGAATTGTTAACATTTAGCAGTTCTGAAATCATCATTAGATTCCCAGATCAACTCAGGGTTTACAAAAAATTTTAGCTCATTCTTCCATCCAGACCTTGGAGAGTGACTTTGAAACAAGAAAGATGTTGAGAAGAATAAACTTAAGGAGTCTAATAATTTCAATCACATGTAAGAGTGCTGCTCACCACAATTCAAAGGTAAATGAACAAAAGTTTTTTTTTTTCAGAATGAGGACTTGTAATTTCCCCAGTGGCCAAATAACAAACCAACCCCTCCATCTTTCTGTACTTCAGTTCCTTCACTTGTGACATGGAGCTAGTAAAGAAATCACTTTATAAGCTTGTTCAGGTCTAATGAGCTAGGGTAGGTGAAGCAACCAGAATATGTAGGGAGGACACAATCAGTGATAGCTCTGTGTCTGGCAAATCGGTTCCCACAAGCAACTTCAGAATCAGCTCCACTGTCCTTAACCTAACTAGCTGTGAGAACCACGAGTTCCCCCAGTGTCTAGTGATGGTGCCATGAGATGGATGAATAGAATGGAAAGTGTCAAAGAACAGCACTGTTTGCTTCCATATATACTTGGGGTATTATCCAAAAACACAATTGGATAAAGAAAGTGAGGGATCCACATAAAATGGAATACTACTCTGCCATGAAGAACAACAGAGTTGAGACATTCATAGGAAAAATATAATATTGAGTGAAATAAACCAGGCACACATCCTTGCACACTGTAGAATAGATCTCATCTAAGTGAGACAAAGTACAAACAAAGAGAATAATAAAGGTGGATAGAAAGGGACAAAGAGAAGTATCTCTAAAGAAGAGGTCCAATGACAAAAGCATAAAGCATGAGGAGGAAAAGAGAAATAAGTAGCATAAAGATATGCCATGTACATAAACTTAGTAACATCAATTAGTGTAGACATTAGATGCCACAACATGAGGTACAACTAACAATGTCAATAAGAATGAAAATGGGTATAGTAGATTTGGAAGAGGAGGCAGGAAGGAGGTGGAATAAAGGACAGGGGAATTTTAAAAAAGAAACAAGCTGTAATATGTACATGTAACTACTCCCCAAGATGATTGCAAACTGCATGAACTACAAACACTTACTAATAAAAAGTAAATTAAATAAAAGTTTAAAAAGTATACTTTGAGGTATTAGACTGAAGTGGAAATGTATGCTGTTTAATGGCCATGCACAGCATTCAGAATTCATTGGAGTATGTGGTGCCCCGACTTCCCTTTCTTTTTGTGGCTCAGTCTTCTGTTTGTTGGACAGGGAAAGGCTATAGAGGTAGAGCCGGGGACCTTGGAAACCTGGTCTTTCCTGGCAGAAATAATTTCTCTGTGCTCTAATTTTCTCCTTTGTAAAACATGGACAGCAGTATTCATCTCTCTTGTATCTCTTGTGAGAATTAGATGGGGGAATGTAAACACACTATTTTATAAACCATTACTTTTATCATGTCTATTAACCTTCAGTGATTTTGAGCATGATGAGGTCTTCTGCTATACAACTCGCATTACTATATATCCTCTGGTATTCTTCCCTTTGTGCCTTTGTTTTGGTCCACTCCTCTGTCTCAAACACCCTCCCACAACTCTCCTCGAATTAAGTACTATCTCTCTGATACCATCTCAGACGTATAATTTTATTTAATATATTATAAAATAAAAATATGTTCATATGTGTAACCTCACCAGTAGACTATTACACTTCCCAACTTATTGCTGTTTACTTTTTACAGCTTTGTTGAACATGAGCATGTGTGACGCACTCTAAAATACTTGCTGGATGAGGCAGACTTCTGATTTTTGCTTTTACTTCTTCCTCTTCACTCTTGTTCTCTTATGCCCTTTTTCAGTATGTCTACTCTGTTCTACTATCTCTCACCCTATTTCTAGCATATACATAACATAAACAATAGCTAACTGAGAGAAAGCAATTATATTTTGGCTTTCTTTATTGCAGTATTTCCAGAGGAAGCTATTAGAAAAGTGTATTCAAGGGAAGCAGTAATTTTAGAAGAAGCATAATGGCACAATGAGAATGGTGATAAAAGTCAGATTGCTTGCATTTCATGACATGGGTGTCCACATGCTGATACTCAGAATGAAGAGGGCCAGGGGAAACCTTGTGACAGAGATATATGCAAAACAGACAGCCTGGTAGCCCTCTGAAGCTTTTTCTTATCAGAGCATCATTTGCAGAGAAAGGACCTTGTCCTGGGGTTACCATGGTATCCCAATTATGCTCCATTTTGCACTAAAGGAAGGGAGATCCTGGTAGTATGGTAAGCCTTGATCATTACTCAACTGTCCTGACTTCAAAACTTCTGATCCACAATCTTCCATATAAATAATTCACAAAGCAATTTCCAGAAGGCCATGATAGCATGACATAGAAATCAATGATGCTGGGCACAAGGACAGAGGCTTTTTTGACTCTGAGTCCCATCAGATGGTGACATCATTCTTCTGGCTTCTGAGTGTTTGCCCTGCTGTCACTGCCAAGTTGCTGGGTTGATTTATCAGGAAACAGAGGTAACAGTCACCTTCTTGCCACTGTTAGCAGATTTTTGGGAAAGAATAGCCTAAATAACTTCTGGTTGTCTTCCTTGCTTTTGTCTGTTTATTTATTCAGGAGTTTTCTTCTGACAGTAACTCAAGCGTATAATACTCAGAGTTCTAATACACTGAAACTGTTCCTGCAGAGATTTCAATAAATTATCTTGCAGGAGTCAAGATTTCTGTCTTTCCCAGAATATTTAAAGTGGTTTTGTCAGACACACCCAGGTAGTTTTTAGTGTCAATGTAGGCTTAGTATGTTTCGAAAAACTCCAAACTACGCAATTTGCTATTTGGTGCTTTGTCTGCTAATTTTTCCAACAGTTGTAATAATGATGATGTTATGCATGTAACCTTTCTTCTTGAATGAATCTGTATCATAGGAAACAAATACCCTACTGTGTCATTCAGTGCAAGTTATATCTGTATTCTATCATGAGTCTAGTTACAAAACATTTTCACATGCTTCACCTCCTTTAATCCTCATAATGATACACTTTTATGAGTAGTATTAGTTCATTTTCTGTTGCTAAGAAGCCAGTGCCACAGACTGAGTATTTTTTTTTAAAAAAGCTTCTTTCAATTCTGACTCAGTACTGAAGAGCTATTTCCCGTGATGCCCTTCTTGCTAGCAGAGTCCTTAGGTCACACAGGGAATCACCAGGCAGAGATAGATAGTGTGCATGTTTACTTATCTATTCTGGCATCTGTGTGTGTGTGTGTGTGTGTGTGTGTGTGTGTGTGTGTATCTTTCTGTCTCTGTCTTTCTCTCTGTCTGTCTGTCTCTCTCTCTCTTTTTTTTCTCTCTCTCTCTCTCTGTCTCTCTGTCTCCTCCTTATATACTAAGTTTTAGTCATGGAGGCTGTACCCAAAGGACCTATCTAATCCTCATCACCTCTCAAATTTATCTTTAAGTATAGTTGCATTACATTTCTAGCCTCTTAAGATATGTAACGAGGATTAAGCTCTAATGTAAGTTTTGGTGGTAAACCATACTTAGACAAATACGTTGTTATCCATACTCTTAAAAGTTAACCTTTCTTAGGATAAGCAATATGCCCAAGTAGATTTTAAAAAGGGAAGACAAACACCCAGCTCCTCCTCTTAGTCTCTTATGACCTATTACACATCTTTGCTAGTCTAACTGCCAGAATCAGCTACTTTTCTACCAGAATAACTACTTTTAAACCCCTGCTTCCATATCCCTTGTTCCATAAAAATAATCAATTGGTCTTCCAGCAGAACCATTGATCCAACTAGTGATCATTCTAGGAAACAATAGCTCAAGCCACTGAAGGGTAACTGAAGATCATTGGGCCTTAACAGAAGTGTTTCTTTTCTTTTCTTTTTAAACAAGAATGAAGTGATGGAAAAGCCTTTTAACCCTACCACCTTTCTTGGTTCCTGTATGATTGTCTCTTATGATATTTGGAGCTTCAGCTGGCTATTTTCTGGCCCTGTTGGCACAGCACACATGTGGCATGATCAGGATGGTTCTTAGAATAATTGAAAGGAGGAGTATCTATGGTAATGTGAATTTTCAGACCAATTTCTTATTACATAAGAAAACATATATTTATTTTTCATTATTTTATTTTCAAATTTTTTTATTAATTCTAATGAAAAAGAAATATCAATGAGACAGTTCAAAACAGGTTAGAAGGATAGTTACAATAATTAATACATTGCATATTGTTGTCTTTGTAGTAGTTGTTCAGAGAAACATACCTTCATATTTCAAATCATTTTAATAAGATTTTACTTGCACCTGATTACATCCTATCTAATGCACAACTATTCTTCACTTAATCTTCTCTTGAGACCCTGATGAATAATGTTTCCATGATTCTTCAGGTTTGCTGGTTCATTTCCAAGTCTAGTAAGTGCTTTGACTGACTCTCAAAACCTCCCTTAGTGTAACAGCAGTGGCTCCTAAAAAACTATAACTCTGTGATAAGAGAAGTTCTCAGTTTCCAAGGATCTTTTCCTATTTAGCTCTACCTGTCTTTCCTTGAATGTGTGTGTGTGTGTGTGTGTGTGTGTGTGTGTTGTTTCATTGACTTTCATAAATCATGGTTTTCTTTTTACTCTGTTGGTAATCTCTTTTTTT